>JAUZSV010427717.1:0-10422 GCA_034780495.1 Parotocinclus cesarpintoi | reverse complement strand
AATAATCAAATTTACTTTTTACCCTATAATATTTGTGGATATATTCATGGGCTTTCTAAACTGCGTACAAAATTGGGGGATGTTTCTAAATGAATACGAAATAAAATCGAATGCATTATATGCTTCATACCCATTCATTTTCAAATATCCCCAAATTTTTGAGCAATGTATATTATGCTTAGAGATTGGACACAGTGTCAAGTGTTTTGCATTAGAAAGTATTTTAGAAAGCAGTGTGTACAGAGTGTGAAAGTAAAAGAAGAAGTAAAATGCATGTATGGTTTTGCCCTAGTGGAAACTGAGCTTTGGTTACTGAGGAATGGTATTTGTTTTCTTTTTTATAGTCTTCTGTATTACATATTGCACACATAGCCTTTGAAAGAAAATGTTTAGAGGACTTTACACTGACATAATGATTGCTGTAGCTTATTAATGCTAGACTTACTACGAGGCGTGGGGGGTATGACGGTATAGCAGTATACTACGGTATTTATATATGATGACAGTATTTTAAAATAGTTACGGTTTATTACCCACCTGACATTTTCTGACGAGCCAAATTTCCACCTTAATAACTGGGACAATTAAAACATTCTGCACATTCATAATAGGTGAGTAGTGGGAGGGACTGGCAGTTGTAGCTTACTGATGGTAGTGGGGGTAGTGGCAAGAAATGAGTCAATAGAGCGGTTGTTCATCATAGCAGGCATTATTGTTAGTCCATCTTGCTCAAACCTGACAAGGTAAACCCGTTAGATTTTCTGGATAAAAACATCAAATAAACATAAGAATATGTTCTTACTTTTTTACAAATTATAGCACAGTTTAATTTTTTTTAGTAAACGATAGCACCATTATTCGATTCTTTGTGAAGGACTGCTAATTTTTCTAGTTTTTCTGTGAGACATTAGCTATTTCATCATAAATATTTCAGAACAGAAAGTGTTAACTTTGTTTATTTATTCATGTACATACAAGTTTTGTTGATAATAAATCAAATAAGACTGTGGAAACAAGTCAAGTTATTATTTCAAATTGGACGTTTGAATGTGGATTTATTTGAACACTTTCAGACAAAGCATTTTTCTTTTAATTGAATAATAATTACGTTCTTAAATAATTCATTTCTAAAATATTTTCTTATTTGTGAATTCATTTAAATCTCAAATAATCATCTACAATGACCCCCGCTTAAATAATAGAAGATAATGTAAAATTTGTATAAAACATTTCAGTACCACCCAACACTACCTACAACTAACCCCAACAATACCACTAACCAAATTAACCAAAAGTAAATATTTTGCCTTTATTGGTTTTCAAAATAAATAGGTAAAAGGATATAAAGCACACACAATCTTTCGTTTGGATAACAGAAGATACATAGCAATGGGCTATTTTATGAATGAAAATCGTTTTGATAGTTAATTATGCATGAGGTGCAAGGAAGCACTTTATTGACTAAGTGTGTGTGTGTGTTGTCCGTCATGAGGTTATTTGCGACAAACATTCAGCTCCAGAGGACTCAGCAGTATTACATCATTATAGAAAAATTCAATGCAGAGGAAATGGGGAAGGCAGCAGAATGTATGAAAAGAAGGGAAAAAAGACAATGAGAAATGGATGAGACAGTAAAAAAATAAACATGATCTAAATAACACAGATTAAGTCCAATTGGAAAGACCAAAAATATCAATAGGGGAACATACAACTAACAACAAAATCTAGAGTTACTTACTTTTTATGCTGCTAATACGATAGATATGAGATAAATAAAAGATAAGTAAAAGACAACCCTTTATTATACTACTACAACCAATAAATTTGCTCAAGACAATAAAACAAAAAACAGAAAATAAAGGCATCAGTCTTGCAGTTGAGATGAATTACAACCTACACACAGGTTTAATATGATCCCATATTAATACACAGGTGCATCACAACACACGCACATCTAGCTAAGTATACACAAGCACCACAACACACTTACGTGCTCAACTGATTATAGTCAGTGCCCAGAAACTCCCACATTCAGAACTGGATGCCTCTTTGCTAATAGAACATGAGCCAACAGTCAGCCTACAGAAAGAAAACATATAACCACATACTGTAAATATGTTCATGACACACCATTTATTCTCATAAATCTGCTGCTGTGTCTGCATTTATGTTTAAAACAAAAACATGACAAGAAAACAAAATAAACAAAGACAATACCTTCCAGCAAAGGAACAATAGACCACCAGAACAAAAGGAAATGTTGAAGTCACAACATAGTTGAACCACAGTCCAACGCTGCCTTGGTTTAACCAAGTAGAAATGCCACAAAACCACACAGCCAATAGGCAAAGACGATATAAATAAGCAACATAATAAGGATGCAAAATAACACAAAGCAAAAACACAGCGGATATAACTGATAGCAATAATAAAAGTCAGGATGATTTGATCAGTAGAAGCACCCTGGAAGTTGCATCATCCTACATGGTTCCCTTCTGAACCTTTTCTCCTTCCAAAGCCGCCTGCTTATTTACAGCATTCTGTACTTGCCCTATTTAAACCTTCCATCTACTACACCTCCTTGTCACATACACCTTACTCTGTTGGCTTGTTCCTGGTCCTGGTTCCATGCCTTTTCATGGTTTGTCTGTTATTGTTTTCTGTATTTAATTCTTGTTTGTTTGTTTATATGGCTTCTTTAACATCGCCATTGGCATCGTTGGCCATCTCAGCGACACACACAATGTCATATCTACACACAAGTTTATTTCAACACCAGTCACATATATACACACATACAAGTCAGTGCCAATTTAGAGTAGTGGACTGTGGAAGGAAACCGGAGTACCCAGAGTAAACCTACGCAGACACGGGTAGGACCCTGGGGTTGAACCCGGGACCTTTTTGCTGTGAGGCAGCGGTACTACCCACCAAGCCACCTTATTTAACTCTTATCGTGTTTTGTGTACTCAGCCTGTATCATCCTGCACTGTGTTTATCTCATCCTCTGATAGTGTGCGTTCCTGTTTAGCATTTAGCCCTGTGTACTGTTGTTTGTTATCTAAACATCTAGTCCTGTGCTTCATGTCGCCTGTTTCGTCATTCTCGCTTTATCCTAGTTTTTTTTGTGTGTGTTCTTCTAACCAAGCTTTTTATCTTTTAACAGTTTTCACTTCGTTTGGGTGGTGCGTTTACAGAACCCTGTTTTGGGCTGTCACATTGGCGTTGTGTTGGATCTCTGTGTTGTTGGAATCAAATGAATCTTTAGATGTATGCATGTAATGATGATAAATGCAATTGATTACATATTAGAGCAAAAGAATAAGTTTATTGGGGAAAACTGGACAGTTAAATGGAGGCTGTAGTACCCTGTTGGATCATATCTAGCCTGGATGCTATTGGACATATGTACACTGCTCACAAAAATATTTTTATGAGTGGAATAGTAACATGGGGCACATTTGCCTGATCCTGTACACTCACTCGTTGCCAACCAGGTAGGTCAAGGGATCGCTCAAATCTGGATGAGACATTCCTGGGAAACACTTGTTTTGATTGGGTAAGCATTATCTACAGCTGGAAGTCCTGCCATGAAAGGCAATGCATGTGGCTGCAGGATGTCCTGTACATGTCACTGAGCAGTTAGTGTCCCTCGTATCCTTACTAGGGGCAACTGATTGTTGCAGGCATCCCCAGATCATTACAGCTTCAGCAGGGGCAATGTATCGCTTTACCGCAAAGAAAAGATTGAACCACTCACCATGAGGCCTCCATACTTGAACGGATCCCAAACAGAACCTGGATTTGTTGTCAATGGCAGGTGACAACACATTTCCTTTTGTTAAACCCCGAGAAATGGTCCAGACAGAGACAGTGGTGTGTAGTGAATGTGTCACCTGCATCTGAATGGTCCTGATCTGTCACCTGGCAAAATATCTTCAAGTGCATCAGAGGCATAGCCGTCAACATTCTACCACCAAGAGGTACATTACCCAAAAGTAGTGTCTTTTAAAGCCTTTTTTTTTTTTTTTAGAAAAGCATGTTTACAACCTCTCTGGCAGGTGCCAGAACTGCATGTTGAGTTTTGCAACAATCCAAGATTTCAATTTGCATTATTTTTTTTTTGGTCAGACAACACAAATTCAGATAGTTCTTTTTTGTGACTAGCTAAGCTACATACTTGCTGAATTGGTTAGCAAGTTAACCACATAACAGAATTCACAGAACAGAATTATGGCAATGCTTACACTAAGAAGCAACCATGCTCTCTAATTTAGTCAAAATAGGTTGCCTTGGAGTGCAGCTGAATGTTACAGCTGCCCAAACACACTCCATATGCTGGAGAGAAACAGCATGAGATCACAACTTCTGCATTTAACAGTGAGTTTAAAATTTGTGTGCAGCACAAAACATGCTATTTGCTGTGTCATGATTTTGTGGTGAGTAAATCCCATCAGAAGTATATATACACTAAAAGAATGAATAACGCCAACCTAAGTATAGTGTTTAGCTAGTTTTCAGGTGCACATGAAGGTGTTTTAAGTGTTGTACACAAACACATATACAAACAATAACATAGCCTAAACGGTAACTGCAGGACAGCAGTGTTACCAATAAACCTGTTAACTTCTGCCTACTTAATATTTCAGGTTCTGAATAAACAAGCAACACCCCCTCCACCTTACTGCGCCTATGGCTACAGCTTAGCTGGTTACAGATGTTTGATACTGAAATCTGTTTCTTGCTAGAACCACACTGGTTAACTTTAAGGTCTTTTCTCATGAAACAGATGCATCCAGGAACAATCGCAGCTCTTCCCTGAGGCGGTACATCACAGAATAGTTGCCACTCTTGTCAGCTAGTTACGTGAGGCAACAATTTGGATGGACTCACCAAATTTGGACAGTTGCAATAAAACATTTAGATGGCAGGGCTGGAATTATGTGAAAACAACATGCAAACATGGATCCATCGTACAAAAAGTTCAGACTGCTGATGGTGGTGCTATGGTATGAAGGATATATAGGCTGCTGTTGCTGACCATGTCCATCTTTTTATGACCACAGTGTACTATCTTGTACACTCAACTAGTACTATCTTGTGATGGCTTCTTCCAGAAGGATAACATGTTGTGTTACACAGCTTGATCTATCTCAAACTGGTTTTATGAGAATGAAAATGAGTCCATTAATCCATTCATTCTGACAGGCGTTGTTGTCCATTGTCAGTGCCTGGCCTCACAAATGCATTTTTGGATGAACTGGCCAAAATTGATACAGAAACAATCTTGGCGAAAGCTTTCCCAGAATAGTGGGAGGGCAATTACATATTAATTCCTATTTTTTATAAAATGGTTTGTCCAACGAGCTATAGAAAGCATCACTTTTAAACCTTGGAAGTGTTCCAGATTATTCAGAAATACAAATTCAGTTTGTTTTTATCCAGTCAGGTTTATCCAACAGGCTTTATTCTTATTAAATATATTGATTACTGTACAATGTATTACCTTATTGCTACCGTTCATTTTCTTAATAGCTAAACATTTCATATGGGATCACGCTATAATAACTGTAAGTCTGTGGACTATGATAATAAAACCATGACTGTGGTAGCCTAGTGGTTAAGGTATTAGACTTTGGAACTGGTTCAAATCTCACCTATGCCAAAAGCTGCCACAGTTGTGTCCCTGAGCACGGACCACAATTGCTTGGATTGTAAGACAGTATCAGTTGTGTGTCGCTCTGGATAAGGGTGTCTGCTAAATGACATAAATGTAAATGTAAATCTCCATCAGAACAAATATCATAAGAAGTTTGTGCAGTGTTTTGTTTTAAAGAGCAGTTGCTTTCTTTTTGCAATGTTAAAATGCACACAATTGTTGGTCAGTGTTCACTTGATGGTGGACTCATGAAAATTAACATCACCAAATTTGAGAGAGGCCTTCAGTTGCATAAAAGTTACCCTGAGTTCTTTTGGAGTAATCTTTGTTGGTTGACCACTCCTGCAGAGGGTAAGAATGATCTAGAACTTCCTTCATTTGCACACAATCTGTCTGTAGATTGCTGGAGTCTCTAAAGTAATCTTTTAGAGAAGGGTTTGTAACTTTTTCCGGTCTCATGCGCATCAACCGTTCGTTTCCTGGTGAAACTCAGTTGTTTATGCTTTGATACACGTCCACAAATATGTTGTGAAGAGTAAACACTGACAGATTTCTGTTCTTTAAGTGCAACAAATTGTCCACTCACACCTGATTATCACTCCATTAACTGATGAAAGACAAATTCTCCACCTTGTTTAACACCAAAGTGCAATATCTAGGCTGTAAAATACTGAGCAAAAAGAGTCATTTAGTTTTGTACTCCCTCTCTAAGTATAAAGCAATATCTTAAAGATCTAATGGCCTATTTAGTGCACCTCATGTTTAATAGATTGAGCCAAAGAGAGTGAGACAGGCCTGAGTGCAGGAACTGAGGCCTTACTGCAATGTGAGAAGTGCTGCAAGTATTTTTAGAGCGCATTTAACTCCACCGGCTCAACCCTGAGCGTGGGAGCTCTCAGCAGACAGCCATCCCTTCCCTGCCCTCTCCCTCCTTCTTTTTCCTCCCTCCCATTCACTCCCTTCATCCTTTGTTGTGCAGTCATCCTTTTAGAGCTGCTGGCTAAATTACTGATTCCAAAAACGGGCTCATTTTCATCTCCTGTCCCTTCACATAAGGCCTAAAATCTAAATTTCAAAACTGCCCTGCAGCCCCAGCTCTTGATTTAAGTGCTGCAGGTGTGCACTTTGCTGACATCACACTCCATTACATGCGATAGAAATACACTCAAGAGCTCCAGTTTAACCAAATTATTGGGAATGATGTGTGGGCGCACTAGTCCAACCATGGCAGGTTGGGAAATGGAAGCCATTTGTTACGTAAAGGTTACCTAAAGGTTCCTCACCTGGTACCGCAAAAGTAATTTGCACATATATCCCAAGGCAAAAAAAAAACAGTATTGCAAAATATTAAGCTTTCAAAGGACTCAAGAGGTAATAAGTGGTCAGAAAATTTAACAAGATTTAAACAACTAGATAAAGTAATTTAGTCTGGCTAGCTTTTCCTTTAAATCTTACTTCTGAAAATGTAGATTGCTTATTACAGAAACAAGAGACAAGTTTTTCATATTCAATAGTAAGGGTTTCAAACTGTTTGTTAATAGTTAACATGTTTTCCTGTTACTTTGTGTTTCAAATATTATCTACAGAGTTCAAAGTTGGGCCCTGATTAGGCCTAAACATGACCCTGATAGACTTGTCCTCAAGTCATTTCTGGGTGCTCTTTGCAGCATTTCAAATAGCATTCATGTTCCTCTATATTTTCTAGATGTTATCTTCTAAATAACTTTTCAACAGTGTGAATCAAGGTTTTCTGTAATAGTTTAATGTTCCAACGCATCCATTGACTTTTCACAGCTTGTGACACCTCTGACTCCATACTTAATGGTAGTAGACATGCGTTCACTGTTGTCTTTCTTACCAAATCTTTAAAGATATCTCTCTGAACCATCACCATGATGACTCAAATTGTGATCCATCAGTTCACACAACTCTGCTGACTCATTCTGCAAACATCCCACAATCGACCAAAGACTTCATTCAGTGCTTGATGGGTTTTTAGACAACGATCATTGTTTAACACATCTTCTAGAAACCACTTTGAAAGGATTTGTCCCTGTCTTTGAGAAATGTACATTTTAGCAGAGGCTCCGAGCCTTTTAGATCCTTTCTTTCTGGTAACATTTTTGCTCTTTTAAAACCTTGACCTATTCTTTTAGGTACTGATTGTAAATTGCAAATTTAGGATTTTGCTTTAGTGTACTGTTGGGGGGAAATCATGAAACAGTGAATTTCTTGTACACTTAATCTTAACCTTTATGTTCACAACAATCAATTCACGAAAAGATTAAGTTAAGTAATAGTAATAACTGGGGTGACACTATGGATTGGTGGGTAGCAATGCTGCCTCACAGCAAGAAGGTCCTGGCTTCAGTCCCTGGGTAGAGCAGTCTAGGACCTTCCTGTGAAGAATCTAAATGTCTTTCCTGTTCCTGTGTGGGATTACTCCAAGTATTCCAAAGACGTGTGTGTTTGATTATGCTAAAGTGTAATTGACTAAGAGATTGCAAACATTTTACTACTGGTACTGGACTCTGGACATAATGGTTCAGTGTTCAAATCCCACATCTGCCAAGCTGCCACAGTTGGGTCCTTAAGCAAGGCCCTTAACCCACAATTGCTTGATTTGTAAGTCGCTCTGGATAAGGGTGTCTGCTAAATGCTGTAAATATAAATATGGTGCAAAAAATAAAGATGTGGTGGAATAATGGCATGTCTTTTAGTCACATTTCTTCAGAATGTTTAGGTGGTGCTTAGGACCTTCACACATATGACAGATGAGGGTGGTTGTCATCCATTGGGGATGCAATAATGACCCTGTAATGGGCTGGAACCCCCATTCAGAACACATACCTGCCTGCCCGAGTCATATAGGCAAGTGAGGCTAAAATGGGATTTTTTTTAACTTAATTTTTTCTAGCTAAATATATTGCACTTTTTGCTTCCCCTTGAATAAAATCTGGAGTTGCCAATTGTAAATGTTTAAAACCACAGCTTAATATTCCCTGATCTAGAGTAACTTACAGCTGGTACAATCTTGCAATCCAAGCAGTTCGTTTTTAAGGGCCTTGTTCAAAGACCACAGTGTCAGCTTGACCTTAGCAACCTAAGACCTTCTTGTCCCCAGTTTATTATCTTAACTGCCCTTTAAAGTACCTTTTGAGTGAATGAACAGAACCCCATTACGTTCACAATAATTTAAGTCTGGAATGGTAAAATTTGGGGGAAATTTTCTCTCAGCACTGTGTTCCTTTAGCTATAGAGTCATATAAAGTGTCAACCTCCAATGTGTCAACCTGCAGGTAGTGAACAAAAACGTATCTTGTCCCCAATCATAATGCTAGAGTCTCTGGTTGATCAGAGGCAGGCCCAGAAAGTTCAGGGATGTTTTTTTTTGGCGGAACGGTGGCTCCGTGAAGGAGGGGAACGGTGGCTTGGTGCATCTATTGTGTAAGAGTATGTGCCCTACAATGGATTGGTGTCCTGACTAGGGTTGTTCCTGCCTTGCTCCTTTTGCTTCTGACTGGACACTGGCTCTGAAACCCTGTGCGGGTTCACCGTTCATCCGTCGTATGTCCAGCAGTTTAGACGTGCTAAATGCTTTTTTGCTGCTATTTTGAGATATAGGTTGTAACTTTTTTTAAGCCACTGTTTTCTAAAAACAGCTCCAAACTTTTAAAATACCTTTAACAACTTCGATGTTATATTAACTAGATATAAAATTGTGGGCAGTATATGAAATAGGCACTATAAATGAGGTGTTGTGGCTTAACACACTGAACCTGCTCCACTTTTTTTGATCAGTCAGCATTATTGTCTATATCAATATTAATTCCATGTTAAGTACAGAAAAGGGTATGGCAGCACCAGCACTTTAATCGATTAGACTGATCTAGGAGGATATTGATCAGGAAAGCTACCGAGATGCCAGTGAGAATTTTTTTGTCTTATCTCATGGCTGAGATCAGTCTGATTGTGTGACAACCATCTCTAAAACCATATTTAGACAAAGGTGGCACAGTTGGCAAGAAGATGCCACTATGTCTTTAGAAGAAATGCTCCACATTCTCATTTCTAATCCTCACTTCTGATGCCATATGGTAAAAAGACTTGCTGGTCGAATTAGGCCAAGGCTCAGCTACCAAAACAATGCAATGGCTTAAAGATCGGAAAATGAATGTCTACAGAATAAATGTCAGAGCCCTGACATAAACAAAATTTGACTGTGCTCAGGTAATTTTGCAAGGTTGAATGACAAATATTTACCCAACCTATGTGCGAATGCCAGTATACACGTGCAAACAGACTGATGACTGTAATTAAAGCAAAAGGTGGCTCTGCGAATAATTAAATTAGTCAGGTGAACGATGTTCCAAAGCTGTTATTCTAGTCTAGCCTTGAGTCTGAGCCCCAATGAACCCTTGCAGCATAAAACACAGCACTTGATGTAGAATCCATTATTTCATGCCCCTAGGCTGCCATATGTGGAGCACTTATATAGGGAGTACAGACCTTAAACCCCAACAGCTATCTGACGTGCTGTGCAGTATTTTTATACCCAACCTAGTGCGGTCTAGCATCTGGTTGTATTGTGATTTATGTAACGATTCTGAAATGAACCTTCAATTCAATTCAATTCAGTTTTATTTATATAGCGCCTTTTCACATCGTCTCCTGATCCACATCGCCCTAAAGGGAGAGAACCAGAATTTAATAGTCTAAATCTAACTAAAAGCCTGAGTAAATAAGAATGTCTTTAGCCTAGA
>JAUZSV010427716.1:0-18080 GCA_034780495.1 Parotocinclus cesarpintoi | reverse complement strand
GGTGTTTTCATTCCCATTCATTCTCTCTCTCTCTCTCTCTCTATCTCTCTCTCTCTCTCTCTCTCTCTCTCTCTCTCCTATACACCTTTAGCTGATGAGCTGCAAAGAGGAGGTAGCATTGGCTGAGAAGGGTGTCATTAGCAGCATTAGTTCTTTCATCCTTTTTGCCAATACTGTGCCAAGCTAAACCTTTTAGGCACCTTTCCATGCTTCTTACCTCCACGCTCGACTGGACAACCAGTGTAAGCGAAAGGGACTGGCGCACTTGGCGTATGCTGCAAGCAGATAAGTTTATCACACCACACAGACATTCAAACAATGGCATGGTCCCAAACTTACTACGCAACCTCTAGCCTCTCACAGCTGCTGAGCCCTTTAATAAAAAACTCTTCATTGCTAGAGGTGTTATGGCAATCAAACAAGTGTGGGAGTGATACATGCAAGAGTCTCCAAATCTGGGCCAGGACACATGAAATGTTTCAACAAATACAACATAGATAAAGCTTACACTAGGGATGTGCTTCTGCATATCTGATCTAAGCTGCCAAGCTCCTGAGAAAAGAAGTGATTTCTCTGATGGCTCGCATTTCTTCAAAACAAACCCCATGAAATAAACAGATATCAATGAATAATTCTGAGCTAATGCAGGACTAAGAAATGCTAATTAGCACAATGGAAATGCCAGTCTTTCGATTCTAAAGAAAGAAGAGTACATACAATCAGATTCAACACTCTGTAATGCATTATTAGCCACTGCAGGTAAACAGATGCACTACATAGATATATGTATAAACAGAAAGGCGCTGATTGTTTTCCCAAACCCTGTCCTGGAAAAGACTCGCCTCAGAGTGTGAAGCAGCCCATACAATGAGACAGCCTGGAAACATCGGCCTTGTGGACACTCATTACCGACCCAGAACCATCCTCCATGCCAGACTAGCATGCGTAAAAAGCCTAGGTAGTGCATGGAAAGCAAACAGCCTGGAGGTGGATGGGATGTGAGTAGAAGGGGAAAAAGAGGGTTGTTATACTGCAGACAAGCCAGGGAGCAACATATTTCAAAGCTAATATTTCTGAGTTATGGTCACACAGGAAGCCAAGACTGTGTGAATAGCCACAGGGTACTAAAGTTCGTCTGATCTGATCTAACCGAGAATTAAGCGTGGCTCTAATCCGTGCTGCAAGGCACAACAAAACAGGCCATAAACCTCAGTCTAAAATACAAGTGAAAATGCCATGTGCCATCTCATTAGATATGCTGTCATTTTATGAGATTGTATTTCGTATTGTAATCTCATAGACTGCTTTGAACCACTTTTCGGCACAATATGCCTGAGTGTTAGAAACTGCTACAAAACAAAACTGCATTGAAAACCTACTGTATTAAGAAACATGCAATGCATACTCATTCAGCTACTGAAAACACATTATAGTGTCCTGGTATACACAGTCAGAAGATAAAATGGGTTGGAAACACCTGGTCCGCCAGCACAAACAACTAACTGTGATTAGTTGAGCTGACCAAAAGCTTAAGCTCGAAGACTGTGCAATGACACACACACTTAATAAATCAAATGTGAATTAGGTGCAGTGCTATTTGTTGGCTGCTGAGCAGGTTCCCCCATGTCAATAGAGCCACAAATTTTTGCTTCCTTGGGTATATACAGGTAGACCATCCTGACGCACAGCTGGTTTCTCTAATACGGTTTGTTTATTGTTTACATTTTTACAAATGACACAACTGATAAAATCACTGCATTGTACAGGACAGTACTAAGTGTCATATTTAGTTTAAATTAATATTACCATGTGATTACATGGTAATGTCTGGTCATTTGAGTCAACATCTTGTTTCACAGAACATAATGTGGATGGTAAATGGTACATATCTGTGCATAAAACAGTGCAATCCTGGTCACCATAGTTCACACATTATCTATTAAGCAAAAGACAAATAGAATGGGTTTCTGGCAGGACCTACAATTGATTAGTCGTCTGTCTTGCAGATGGAATGTATTTGAGGCTTTTAAGGCATTCAGTAAGGTTGTAGATCACAACCTGTATATTGAAAGTCACTTCCAAGAAATTGAAACAGAGAAATCTGTGGCATAAACCTTTTTGCCCATTGTTCCATTCAGTGTTTGACATGACTTTATCTGACAGTAGTTCTGTCAGTTAAATAGAGCAGTAATATATAAATATACCAGCAATTCATGGCATGTGATTTTAACAATAGTGGATCAGTCGCAAGGTAAAATGTGTCTTCGTGGCTCAATTGCTCTAGCTGTCTTGGTATAAATCTCTGAACAGAGTGAGCAGTGAAACAATGGCTCTCAAATCAGCATTTTTTTAAAGCGGAGACGAGCAGCATATTTCATTTCAACCTAAGGGAGCTGCATGTGATGCAACCAATTGCTGTTTGAGGTCAGTTGATCAAACATTTTTGGTGTAATTGCTGCTTTGTTAAAATTAAAGCTGCACACCAGCTTGCCCACTTACAGCATTAAAAAAATGTTATTTTATCACATCCAGCTGTTCATAGTAGAACTAATTTTAAACAATTATGTTGCTTGTGACAGCTATTTTCATCAAGAACACTAATGCCCGGTTTAACAACATTATGTTGTGTGAAAAAGATCGTTGATTGAAATGGACTTTATTATACTATAGTGAAATAGTTTTTATATTTACATAATATATATATATACATTATATATTTACTTTAAAAAAGGTGTTTTCACAAGCAAACACAACTGATACACAATTGTACCACTAAAAACGAGTGGAAATCTAACCTGTTACACAAATGCAGCAATGTGCTGTTAGTACCTTGTATAGGGGAATGCTATATAGCCTGAAAAAAGATGTTATAATATTATAATATTATGCATTGATAGACAATACTAGGAACAACACGAAAGATCAGCCAGATAAAACAGACTCAACAAGTGACTATGAACCAGTTTATAATATACAGGTTTTGAGGAACAAACAAAAAGCGTACCCAAGCTGCATATATTCATGAACACCACTTACAGCGTGTTACAAATAAATTTTAGAAATAACATACTAACAAACACTAGTAACTTCCACAAAAAAAACACATCAACCAAGTTATAACAATTACTAGTTCCAATGTGAGCTAACGAGCCATCACACACTCAACTGGTAAGGAGTAACTCTCTCACACACACACATTCGCATGCACACACATGCTCGCACACAGATTTCTTCTTAAACTTGCAGCTTTGCTTGTGGATCCACAGCAGTGATTAAATGTTGAGGATGACTGTGTTGATTGGCTGTTTACAGCTGCATGTCAATAGATAACGGGCAGATTTCCTATTATTGGTGATCTCAGCCTTAAACACTTTAGAATGAATATGAATAATACATTTTAGATAACAAGCAAGCATCAGCTATTATTCAGCTTGGATGTCAATGCTGTATCAAACACTGTTTGTTTATTTGGTTTGCTTAACATTTGCGTTTGGCATCAGTGGCCATTTCAGCGACACACACAATGTAATTTCAGAATTAGCTATAGATACACACAAGTCACTGCCAATATAGAGTAATCAATTAACCTAATACGCATGTCTTTGGAATGTGGAAGGAAACCGGAGTACCCAGAGTAAACTCACACAAAGGGTAGGACATGCAGACTCCACAGAGAAAGGACCCAGAGCCTTCCTGCTGTAAAACAGCGGTGCTACCCACTGAACCACCATGCTGCCCTATCAAACACTGATACATACCCCTAACAAATGTCACAAATTACCATCAAATCAGAAAACAATGTCAGCTGTTGCACATAAGAAAACTGTAAAAATAAATTCTTGAATACCACTGTTACTGTAAAAAGGATACGTACTGTTTGACCCAAAATTATGTGGTGTAAACCCTCTCAAAGGGCTTCTGAAAGAAAATCATGAAAATGTACACCATGACCAGCTGGGCCAACAGAGAACTGCAAAATAAATACAAATTAAACATTGTCAATGTCCTGTACCTGGTTATCAGCAGAGGGGAAAAGTACACACTGAGCAGACAAGACACAAGTGTCCTTTGCCAATGGCAGCAGCAATTCCTCACTGCTTAACAGCAGGTGCTATACAGTGCCCAGTCGTTGAGGCAACACCATGTTGCCACATAGGACAATTTGACCTGACTACCACAGATTCCCTGTGGGTTGAGGAGCTTCAAGTACAGCACTCTCATTTTGAGTACAGGTGACAGGAACCTTAGTCTCTCTGTGCTTGCACGCATTCTAATCAACCACTGCATTTGAATAACTGCATTAAAGAACAGCAGTGCATTAAAGAACCTTGCAACAGAGAAAAGGCTTAAATCAAGATGCGGCATGTACAGTTTTTAAATGTGCATCTCTGCATGGGATATCTTTGCTAAGTAAAATTATTCATCAAATCAGTCACATCAGAGAAAGCAGAATAAATGCAGTGAGCCCCTTACCAGCAAAAAACAAATGAGCAAACATCTTAAACACATAAGCCTTTCACAATATACAGGAGATAATCCAGTGTGGCTTAAGATCATTTACATCATGTTCACGCAAAGTTTAAGGAAATATCAGCCCCTTTTGACAGCAGGAATCTGCAGTCTTTGAATCATGCATGCATACTGTTTATTCATGTGTTTATCAGAAAACCACACACACACACACACACACACACACACACACACAGAATACGAGATGATCCCACATTGCCCCCTTCTGGAGGTCCAAAACTCTGCCAGAGCAAACAGAGGTGTTTAACTTTAACTTAACGACTGTTATCAGAACAAACACCCCCGGTTCAAACATGTGAAGACATTCATTCATGTCTCTATTATTGCTGTCGTTTTCTTTGGTTCAGAACTACATGGCTTTATCCAATTTCATGCCATGTGATTGTTCATGCCACCTCCTCTCATTACAGCCCCACAACAAGGCTGGGTGAGAGGCGATTAATAAGAAGGGGCTGAAACCCTACCCTGGAGCATAAACCTCATTTGTTTGCCTGCCTCCTACCCCCTTTCTGTAAGCTCCAACAACAAACCTATTACAAAGGCTTCTAATTAACTTCTTGCAAAGAGAACAGCGTTAATGTGTGATTTTTCCATAGAGGCCACACCATGGTATCTGAAGGCTTAAGAGTGCACTGTAATTACTACTGCTGATGAAGCCAGCTAATGAAGAGCCAGGTTAGAATCTACTGGTGGCAAAGTGAATCGTGACACTTGCCAACCAACATAAAGAAAATGTTATGATCATGAAGCACACGGAATGTATACGAGACAGCAACATTTTCAGCAAAGCTAGCATGCATTTACACATTTAGAGACAAAAATGGTGCACAAGCAGATTTAGCTAACCGATTTAGAACAAATCACTGCACAATGGTCCAGATGGCCAGGGCATAAATGGGTTAAACTGAGCTCTCAGTCCCATGTCACCCGCCTCAGCCAGGCAAAATGGCAGCTGCTCCGAATGACAACTGGGTGCCAGACAAGAAGCAAAAAAAATATCAAATATCAGCCTCACATCTTTACCTACACTTGACAGGAGACAAAAGAAAGGAGAAAGGATGCGAGTGGAGAAGAAAAAAAGCAGGCAACAAGCAGAGTGAGAAGTGAGAGAGAAAATGACACAGCAGGCGAGAGAAAAAAAGAATTGGGTGATGAGTGTGTGTGAAGGAAACGTAGCAAAGAGAAAGAGTGAGACAGATCGAGAAATACATGCAGACAGCTGCAAGCATCCCCATGTGATAGCACGAAACCATAATTAGACAGACAGTGCAGTAAGCCGACAGGGGAGGGTGAGACCGGATGAGAAAGACCAATATGCAGTGCCCACAGATCGTGTTTAAGTGGTGGATCCATCTCCTGTGAAAATCAGAGCATGACACTAATTTAAATGCTACCAATGTCTGGTGTCTGCTGCATTGAGTTGGTTTCTGTAAACATGGGGTTTACCCAAAACTCTGGTTTATGTCAGTTTCAAACATACTGAAAAAGTCTGTGGGCATGGCTTTCCTGAATCTGCATGATGTCAGATGGGGCACGCAACAAGGGTGAAAACTGCCAAAACTGTTTAAAAAATGTTTTGTTTAAAGTTTACATTTCAGAAAGTACTATATTATTTTTAAGCCATTTTAAAACAATCTGTTTTTTATACTTCTTTGTTTGTTTTTGATTGTTTATTTATCATTTACAACCCCAAATCCGAATAATTTGGCATAGTATCGAAAATGGGAAAAATGCTTCTTTCATTTATTGAGTCCAGTTTAATTACAGACCTAATTTCTGAACCTGATATATTTCATGTTTTGTCTGATCAATATCATTTAATTTGTTAAAACGCATCCATACCAACATTTCTGGCCTGCAACACATGTCAAAAAAGTTGGCACACTAAAGCATTTACCACTTGCTTTAAAAATCTTTTAAACCTTAATTTAAAGACATTTTGGCACAGAGAATGCCAAGTGATTTAGTGTTTTAGGTGTTATTCGGGACACTGACATACCCCCATACCACGACAGACCCTGGCTTTTGGATTGGTGCTAATAACAGTCTGGATGGTTCTTTTTGTCTTCGGTCTGGAACACACCATGTTTCCACTGTGATGGTCCAACCTAGATGCCTCCCGATTTCTCCCGATCCCTTGAATCATTTAATTATATTATGTACTGTAGAATGGAGACATGCAAATCTATTCTAGTCTTTGTTTTTAAACATTTCAATAATTGTATCAGACATTTGTTGACCACTAAAGATCGTCTGCTCATCTTTGCTTAAAGACTTAATCTTTCTGGAGATGCTTAATCATGCTTTATCATGCTGCTTTTGTACCAAATCATGATTATAATCACTTGCTGACATCATCTGTTTTAAATCAAAGCAATATTTCATTTTTTATTATTCATTATTAGCGCTAAACTTCCCAGTGTCAACTTTTTTTGGACTGTGTTGCAGGTCTACATTTGTTGCTTTAGCAATGGTATAATGGCCATACACATCATATTGTTGACAACTGCATAAATTTCAACCTTGTATTTGTCATTCCATAACACTCACTTATCTTCATTCCAATCCTTGTGAGCTTTAACACATCTGAGTTTTGAAAATGTATTAAAATTAAAAAACAAAGAAATCATATTTACATAAGTATTCACAGCCTTTGCTTAATACTTTGTAGAACCACCTTTGGCAGCAACTACAGCCTCAAGTCTTTTTGAATACGATGTCACAAGAAGGAGAAAGAACTAAAAATATTTTTTAATTTAAAAATAAATTTTATTTAACCTACAATTAAATTAAAGTGAATCTGGAAAAAAAACAAACAAACAAAAAAACTCGACACCAGAAAAGCTAAAATATATATTTCCACATAGTCCTCAAGAATTTAGATTAAGATTTTTTTTCCCCTCCCTCCTCATTAAGTAGGGCCATCCAAGAAACAAGCAATTAAAATAGCCAAATCACATTGTTGTTTTAGTGAATAAAAATAACATTAGGCCAGACTAAGTTAAGCTAACCAAATAAACAAACATTTAACATGACAAACATGTTTCCCAATCCACTGAGATTTTAATCCATGCGAGTCGAGGCAGCTTTATTGTTCTACAGCGGTTTCTTAAGTTGCTGGTAACACTGAACAGTATAGGCCTGTCTTGGTGATCTCAGATAAACAACATTGGGAAATGTGATAATGCAGGAAATGATTTAGTCGAAAAGTCTGGAAAGAAAACAATGTCTGAGCACACTTAATTATTAAAAGTTTTTTTCTTTATTGTGAATTCCCACAGTGGTATCCAGAGGTCAGGCATCACTGCCCTAACACGCCGATCATTCTTGTTGGGACCAAGCTGGATTTAAGAGATGACAAGGACACTATTGAGAAGCTGAAAGAAAAGAAGCTCACACCCATCACGTACCCACAAGGCCTGGCTATGGCTAAAGAAATCGGTTAGTAATTTGATGCTTTTTCACTCCATAAATTCTGTTAAGAGTTGTGATTGTCCATTTAGAGTTTGGATGACACATACTGCTCACACAACTTGGGGCATACTTCAGAATGAAATATCCCCTAATTTAGAGAGCTTTGGAGGAAGACGCATTTAAATAAGACATTTATCACGTTGTGAGCTTAGAGCTTGCAACAGTAAATCCTAATATTTTATGATTTATAATATTTTGTTTTATTTATTGTTAGTTCCACAAATAAAATGTGGAAACAATAATTATTGTTCTGTGTTGATAACATTTGAACCACAAATGTGATGATTGTGGCAATTGATTTCTGGAACAACTCTTTCCATGGCTTTAAAAAATAATGTTTTTATGTTTCAGAATACTTTTGTAGTTTCTAACAAATTCCACCATTTTTTTTAAGCAAAAGACAGTAAGCATCTGGAGGCTTTATCAGGAAAGCCTTTATGATGCCAACAAAATATTCAATATCAAATTACTATTGTGTAAAAGCATGTCCAAACAGATTTGGGATTCCTGTATCCCAAAACATGTTTACCTTACATGTTTCTCTTCGTATGTTTAGGTGCCGTAAAATACCTGGAGTGCTCAGCCTTGACTCAGCGTGGCCTTAAGACCGTGTTTGATGAAGCCATCCGTGCGGTCCTGTGCCCACCACCCGTCAAAAAGCAGAAGAGAAAGTGCATCCTGCTCTGAAAGCAGCAATCGCTGGAGTGAGGCGGTATTAGGAGAACGAGGGAATGATATACTGGACTTATTAACTGAGATCTTTTTTATATCTCACTCGTATTTTAATCAGACTTAATTCTCGATGACTAGGATGCTGGAGTTAATCTCTGATTTGGGGGCTTTTCCTATGTTGCTTCACACTAAGAAATTCCTGCTGTCTTTTAATCAAGTAAGCGTCGGTGGGATTGTGTTTATGCGAAAATCCATTTTTCTGCTAGTTGTTCTGTTTTTTTGTTATTTTTTTTAAACACTGATTGAGCCTGACATTTTCTAGTAGGTTTGTTCCAGTTCCACTTTTTTTTTTCTTTTTTTTTACTCTGCGTGCATGATTTGGCTTTACAGTCAGTACCTAAACCTTCCTGCCTGTTTAAACTACATTAAGTCTGCCTTTGCACAGTAGAGACTCTAAATGTAAAACTACACACCAAACAGCAGTTTGTGTGATGAGCTGCTAATTCTGTTCCCAAGTATCTTAAACAAACAGAGAACAGGGCACACTAAGAAGGTAAGCCACATTGTTTCTGCTGTAATATTCTCACATTTTTACTGAGTTATACAAATGTTTTATTTTAGTACTTGTGACAGTTTTAATCTGCTATAACAGTGTTGGTGTTACAGTGTTGGTTTTTAAGTTGATTTGGGAGTTTATTCTTCACTGGCTCCTTTTCCATTTGTCGAACACAAGCTTAGCGGCAACAGCGTCTTGTATGCCCATTCCTAAATTACACAAAAAAACATCTTCACAAAAGTTGAGGAAAAAAGAGGGCATCTTCTGCACAAATCTAATTTTGTCTTAAATATTTCAGAAGGGATCCTACCCAGTGACTTGAACACTGTTGTTTTGTCATGCAGTGCAGGAAGCGTCCCATTTAGAACCTCACCAAGTTCAGCAAACACAGTCGCCTGGAGAATGACAGAAGCACATGAAACAAATGAATAACAAAATGTATTTCATGCGAATCAATAGGGCAATAAAATTGTTAAATTGTTTGTGTTGGATTTTTTTGGTGTCTGGCTTTTGTTCTTGCGTTTTACTTGCGTTTAGTCTATTGTGTTTGAGTGCTGGCCTTATGTCGATCCACTTTTTTGTTGTAGTTCTGTGTTTTGAATCCCGATCCACTTCTTTTTTATATAGTCCGGTTCCGGGTTTTACTTTTTACCGAATCCCGATCCACTTTTTTTGGGGTAGTCCGGTTCCGGGTTTTACTTTTTACCGAATCCCAATCCACTTTTTGGGGGGTAGTCCGGTTCCGGGTTTTACTTTTTACCGAATCCCGATCCACTTTTTTTTTTTTTTATATAGAATCGGGTTCAAATCCCAATGCACTTTTTTGTTTGTTTCTTTTTTTAAATAAGTGATTGGGATACAGATTCAAAGTAGACTGTGAAGATGTACTCCAGACAGAATGATGTCTCCTGACTCCAGGGCTGCTCCCTCTCTGCTGTCCACATAGATCACAGCATTCCTCATCAATATGTTATCGAGTTCCCTCCAGTTAGGCCGGCAAGCTCCTACAGCTGTGACCAGATCCATGTCATTACAGAATTACTTCACTAAGTTATAAATATTCAAACTTAAAAATATAGCAATTTACCAATTTTAATAATGGTATTAAACTTTGTGCTCTGTCACGTTATATTTAAGACTGTAAAACTAAAACAAAACAGTTCAACAAACTACATCACCCCAGCCCATCATCTGCCTAAGTGATGTAAATTTTATTGATTCCCAAAAACAACTGAAACAAACAATAAAACAGGAGAAATGTGTAATACCTGCAATATGGGCGCCGGGTTTAACCCATTCCCCAAATAGCACCGGTTCAGCTGAACGAGTGACGGTGATGATAATATCAGCTCCATGCACCGCCTCTCTGGCAGAAGGATAAACTTTAACAGAACCCTGGACTTTGGCAGCAAACTGCTCTGCCTTCTTCATTCTCTTGCTCCACACACGCACCTTAAAGGATACCAAAAATAATCTCCTAAAAATGAAATCTGCATTTTAATTAAATAATTATTAAATGAAATTGAGCAGGACATAAATTGTAGCCATGAAATTTGAACAATTTGGTGAAAAAGCCTAATCTTATTGGTGATAGCAAAACTATCTGCTTAGTCAGAGCAGAGACACAAGCAAAACCCTTACACAAAAATAATAGTATTTATAATTAATTAAATAATAGTATTTAATTCACAGATTAAACATGTGGGCAGAATTACCTCTTTAAAGGAAAAGAGCTGCATGAAGACTTCATAATGGCTGACGGCCTGCTGTCCTGAACCAAGAATGCACAACACATCTGACTGAAGCGGCTTCAATAACTAACAAAAGAAAAGTGTGTACATACAAAAAGTGCTGTTTTCAATTTCTTTTTTCTACAACTTTTTACTGATATATAAAATAATACAAATAATGTACTTTAGCAGAAATGGCTGATACAGCTGCTGTCCTTTTCTGGGTGATGTCCATCCCGTCCAAAATCTGTCTTGGAAACAAACAAGTACAACAAAAAAGGTAACGTTTTTCTTCTTTTTCTAGCAGAAAAATAAGTTATAATGCACTTATTGTTCTGTGTGCACATCACATCACATGACATCGTGTCCATTTATCCACTGTGCATAAAAATACGCCTGATCTAAATAGATTAGTTATTAACATGAAGTGTTAAATCACTGCCATGGATCAAGAAAAAACCCACAAGCTTTCCTTAAGATTCTTTGGCATTACGCTTAGCATAAGCATTCGGCTTAGCAATCCGGGACAATTTTAATATCCTATTTAAATCAACTTTGATTTATTTAGCAGTCACTTACCGCAGTAAGGGTTCCAGATTCAGGACTAAACAGAAACACTGTTGCTCTGTGGGAAGGTAACGCAGAACTTTCATCACGAATATAGAAAGCCACCGTCTTCGTGCACAAAATGCCTTCGTGTTCGATATATGCAGGCATTATCCCCAAAAACCTGATCAGAGGTAAGACATAAGATAAGACATAATAAAATAAGACATAACACTAGTTTGCACAGTCAGGTTAAAGTCATGGTTCAAATCCTACCCGTTGTATTTGGCCATAGGGATCACGGATCTAACGGGCTGAATCAGATCTGCGTCTCGTCTCGAAAAGTGTCCTAAAACCGCTTCTAAACGCGGGATCAGTTCTTCATAGGTGAGAAATCTAGCGACAGTGTCGTCATTAAGAAAAACGGGCTGAGCGGCCATTATGTAAACACTTCAAAAGAGAAATCCTGAACCTGAACCTGCTGTAAACTCACTAAAGCCGTCAGATGTCACGTGGGCAACATGAGCCAATAGCAGCAGTGTTGAGAATAAAGCTTAAAAACGGGCGCAAAACATCAATTTTTTAGCTTAACTTTTTAACTTTGGTCTGAGCTTTTAATACTGCAAGATAAACTCGGGTCGTCTTCACTTGGCTTCTGGCCAAAGTAAGTGGAATTTTTGCTTCCATTTTGTGATAAGTAATTTGTTAAGACCATTAACAGTTTGGCTCTTTTTGGTTAAAATCTAAGTTGATTTATTAGTGTGTATTTTGTACGAAGGCCTCAATCACAATTTCCATGCTAAAACGTGTAATCTAATATTTATATAAATAATCTAATACTTACCATGATGTCTAATATTTGTTCGCGTCCCCTCGGCTTCTGCTGGTTGAGCAGCATTTATTATTTTCCTGGTCTCTTGGCTGCCATGCATGTTTTGGCCAGCAGGGGGGTCCGGCAAATTACTTCTGATTCGGATTAGAATCCCGCTTTTCTCGAACCAATTTGATAAAAGCTTTAAGCGCATATACACCTTATAAAGGTGTAATTATATTCAAATAAACAGATTGTCCTTCAACTTAGTTCAAATTTTAACACTTTAATTTCAGAAGAAAAACCTGATAGGGTACCTTCTGCATCCAGAAGCCTGGGTACAACCCAGCTGAATTCCTGCAGAGGAATGAATGTTTGTTAATGCTATTAATAAAGAGTAAAACTTAAAAACGGGACTAGGTGCTAACAAGTGTATTAAGATTTTTAAGGAATAGGAATTAAAGTGACTACAAATTCTTTTAGCATCACTGTAAAAAATCATTTCAAATTATGACCCTTAAGCTCTCAATTTGGGTGGAACACCTGATAGAAATTAGCTGTCTAGAAATTAAACGAAATCGAGTTCATCCTAATTTTCAAATGGGCTACAAACTGCAGAGGAAGAGCAATAAGAACAGTCGGACTGTAAGATCTACATTATTTATTGGAACAAAAGTACATGTTTGTTTGACTCCAGTGGTAACTGGTTGTTGTAACTCAAACTGACATTCTACAAAAAACTGAGGTCTGTTCTGAGAAAATAAAAACAAAAATGCAAAAGCAGTTTTAAAAGCACATTAGGCTCAAACCAAGAGTCTCTCAATTGCCGTCTGTACGGACTGAATCTGTGGCCTCAGTTGCGAGCCTTCCTTAATAGTAACGGACGTGGAGATGACCGGTCTCGACACCCCACAAGCTCGTCCGAGGGCTTGCTTGGACCTTACAAACACATAGGGCACATTTTTGTCCTCACACAGCAGGGGAAGGTGTAGAATGATCTCCAGAGGTTCAGCATCAGCAGCCATTACGATGAACTCCGCGATTCCACGGTTCAGTGTTTTAGTGGCTGTGAATTATAGAATTATTTTAGAAAGACACAAACTCAGGATTGCTTTGTCCGACTTTAAATATCCAGGCTTACCTTCGTTTGCTCCTTTGCGCAGTTGTTTGTAGTTTGCCGCCTGCTGCACAAGATCCAGAATGGTTTTGGTCAGAGAGGCATCAGCCAAAGGGTAGGCCTTAGGATTCACTTCCGATTCAGTCTAGGTTTATAAAAAAAAAAAATTTAAAAGCACATTTAAAAAGTTGTGATTTATCATTTCAAACTATGACCCATTTTGCTTAGTGGAACCTGATCGGGTCTAGAAATTAAACGAAATCGAGTTCATCCTAATTTTCAAATGGGCTGCAGCTACAAACTGCAAAGGAAGAGCAATTAGAACACAATCGGACTGTAAGATCTTATTTATTGGAACAAAAATACGCTTGTTTGACTCCAAACTGACATTCTACAAAAATGTATTGGATTGATGGATTAGTTTTAATACAAACACGCTAGATGTAATGGAATTGTTGCCATTTTGTGTTTATAGTAGTGATAGTTAATTTGTTATGAGCTCTTTATTTTTTAGCTGTTTTTGGTCAAAACCTAAGTTGATTCTGTTTTATTTTATTAGTGATAATTTATTTTGTACGAACGCTGCTTCCTAGATGATACAATCACAGTTTGTAGGCCTCACAATCACAATTTCCACGCTAAAACACACACATTCGTTTAATTTCTAGGTTCTCTCACACACACTCGTGCACCAAGTTGAACTACTTACCATGATGTATAATATTTGTTCGCGTCCCCTCGGCGCGTGCTTCACGGAGGACAAACTAAGGACACTGTGTGCTTTAAAAAAAAATATGTACTAACTAAAATTAAGAACAAATAATAACTCGGAGCTTTAAGGTTCAGCGTACGTACAAAGCCAAGCTGGAAACACGTGTTTAGCTTGATGCCGCACTGCGCATGCTTGTTTTTCAGGACCGGAAATGGTGCCATGACGGGGTGCTGATTCTTACAACCTGGCATTCAGCGATATAACACTTCCGGCGAGCCGTAAGCTGAAAAAGTAGTTCACGTGAAAAAAAAAAATCGGGTTTCCTTCATAATAATGGTGATAAATAAATTGTTGTTAGGACAGCTTAATTTCACTTATTTTAGTTTGCCTAAGTTGATTTTGTTTTATTTTATTTTATTTTATTAGTGTGCACCTTGTAGTGAACAGCGTACGCCCCCAAACACGCCCCTGCTGCTCCTGTGCTCTAGAGGGCAGTGTTTGAGTACTTTGCAGTGGAAGAGGAGCGTGCAGGATTGTGGGTAGGACATCCAGGTCAGCCATATTTGCCGTCTCTCAGTGTCTGAAGGAGAGCGAGAGGATGAAGGGGTTTCGGGGAATAACTCAGCTGTCGGTGAGAAGAACCTTTTATGTTTTATATTAACTTCACGCGAGCTGTTTAAACGTGCAGGGAGAGCTGGGACGTGACTGTTAAAACGAACGAAAGGCCGGATTGGGTCTGATCGTACACTCGTACTACATAGTGCGAAAGAATAGTGCGCTTCTAACGGCTTCTTATCTCCCGTCCCGTACTGTTTAGTAAGGTAGTATGCATTCGGGAGACCGGGTCAGCTAGCTAGCTGTTGACAGGCACCTTGGAAAATATATATCAAAAAATAATCTCTGCGTTTTACTTATTTCAATACGAATTACGATGGCATTAATGTAATCATTATCTTCAAGTATCAATTACGTGAAAAAAACTGATTTCGTACAAACTCCAGTGATTTCGTATTTTGGACATTATAAGTATAACTCAGTTAAAATACAGGTATATATAGGAAATATAAATCTTATTCATGCCTAAATGGCAGAAAATTAACCCTTAACCTACTGAGCGAATCACAGTCTTGAAAAGCATAAAGTAGTGTTTTTATTTTTAAAGTTTTAGGGGGAAAGTACAGAGATAGGAATTACAATACTGTGCTGAAATTAAGATATTCAGACATATGAAGATAAATATAATTGCTATAATAAATGTCCTGTTTCACAGAATGTAATGAACATTAAAAGGTGTGTAACTGTACTTGTATTATTTGTATATTTTTGTATCCTGTTTAACCTGTGTTTATTTAAATATGTAGTTAGATATTTAACTAAATAAGCACTTTGACCACAATTTCCATTTGTCCTAAGTGATATCAGCAAAAGCAGACTCAAATCAAAGTATTACTTAAGTATTAAGTACTAGTACTATTAATTTTTAGTAAAGCTGCAGCACTGTGTAACTTGGCATGGCTAAGGTTCTTAAATTGCTTGAAGTCACTCAGAACGTTGAAGGGATCTCAATTGTGAGCATCTGTAAGCTCAAATGGGATCCTGAGGAAATTGGGAAACATTCTCTTCCAGTGTAGAACAACGGCAAGCATCAAAAAGTACCGACTGAGACCTTTTTTTTTGGGGTTGAGCACGAGGCTGAGTTGGAGCAGACATGTCCTGTTTTTTTTATAGCCAACCCTAGTGACTTTGAATTTTTTTTTTATCTATTTTTTTTTTTTTTTTTTTACAAAAAATAATGTTTGTATGAATATTGTTGTTGTTGCATGTCAGTTCTTTTTTTTTCTGATTTGCAGAGGAGGCTTTATGCAGCGCAGGCTGCCCGTAAGGCTGAGGTCGCACAACCGCTCAAGTTCCATCCACAGGATGTGCAGGTCAGTATGTGCAGCTCACAAAAATTAGGGGATATTTTATCATGGCGTTATTATGGAACAAAATTATTCAAATATTAAATCGCATTGCAGAAGGGAAGAGTTTTTTTTGTGCTCTCTGTTTTTGGTTGGATGTTTTTTTTGTGTAAAATAACTGTGTAAAACTTTTCAGTAACACATAACAGTAACATGCATGTTGTTGTGACGGAATGTGCTGTTGCGCTGTAATTAAGAAAGCTGAATTAAAGTGGCCCAATAACGATTTTTGGACTAGTATGTTGTTTTGGTGGGTATTTTGGACTTTGGTGTCTGATGTGATTAAGTAATGGAAATCTTTCTTATTTATATATACATTTATATATCTTCCAACAATAGAAACGACTTTTTATATAAATAAAATACAGGGCACTCTCATATGAACAGATCTATTTCCTGCTCTGTAGGTGACCAAGTTGCCCAGCGGACTGGTGATTGCCTCCTTGGAAAACTATTCACCAGCCTCTCGCATCGCTGTACTTGTAAAGGCCGGCAGTCGCTATGAGCCTATGGACAACCTGGGTGTGACACACCTGCTCCGTCTGGCAGGCGGTCTGGTACGTATTAGTAATGGCAGATAAGGAAGAAGTGTTTCTTGATTACTTGTACTGCACTTTATATCGCCCTGCTTATTTCAGACTACCAAAGGAGCCTCTGCGTTCAGGATCTGTCGTGGCGTTGAGGCCGTGGGGGGTAGTCTGAGGTTAGTGTTCAGTTTTTTATATTAATAATGCACCTGCACTGAAAAAAAGTACAAATCAGCCAATAAAGTAAGCAAAAGGACGAAAGAAATGTAACAAAGGTCATCACTGCCAAGGACCTTAAACCTTAAACACGGCTCTGAACCCACAATTGGGACCATTATTTGGGGCCCATTATAATTATTATTCTGCTTATGCTGAAATTGCATTCATTTGTAAGATGAATGTACACCACTCTGGATACAGTCTGTTAAATTACTGAAGGAGAAACGGGTGTGAGGAATTAATCCACCTGGCACCTTGTGAGATGTTAATAATACCAACACAAGGAAACCCACACAGATGCGAGGAGAACATGCAAACTACACACGGGCAGCTGCTGAGCTAGGCTTTTAACCCTGGCCTTTTGAGCCATGAGGCAACAGTGCGAACCAGCATGGGTCCTACATGACTTTTGCAATTTAAAACAAAACAAGCGTTTTGTATTTGTGCACATGTTAAAATCCTTGAATTTGTTTGCAGCATGGAATGTATTTCCATGTCTGAGTTTGAATGAGTTTACATGTCCTCCCCGTGTCTGCGTGGGTTTACTCCGGGTACTCCGGTTTCCTCCCACAGTCCAAAGACGTGTGTTAGGCGAATTGGTGTCTCTAAATTGTCATTGACTTGTGTATGTATGGCTGGTCTTGGATTGAACTTGTGTATGGATGTAACCTTGCGTGTGTCGCTGGATGACCATTGATGCCGATAAGTGACGTTAAAGAAGCCAAATAAACAAATAAATAAATTGTAGCCCCGTAACTTCGTAACAAACCCACTGGGAGTTTTGTTCTGCGCTTAAATTGTCGCCGAGTCGTTCATGTTCAGCTCTGTGTGTGTTAGGACTGAGTCTGCAGGACACTGAGAGAGGCTTATTAAAGTCTTCATGGCTCTGGAAACACGCGTGTGTGTGTGTGTGTGTTGTGCTCTTGGCAGGCGGTTGCAGGACTGACCTTGGTCCTCTGCCAGGCTCTACAATATCACTGCTGGCTCCAGTCTCTGTATCTGGAAAGATCTGGAGGGAGAGGCTCAGGGACAGAGACAGATAGAGACAATAGATCATACGGACACGGGGAAGTTACCCCCGAGCCCGGGGCAGGAATGTCCAGCAGCTGTCTGAATTGCCTTCCTGTCGTTTATCTTCAAACGTTCCTGAATTAAAACCTACAGAGCAAAGCTAACGGGTGAAATAAATAAGTAAGGAGTAAAGCTACGCTCTTTACTAATTACA
>JAUZSV010427705.1:0-10423 GCA_034780495.1 Parotocinclus cesarpintoi | reverse complement strand
AAATCATGATTAGCAGACTGTGGAATCGCTTTCATGAGACTGTATGGAGTATGGACAGTATGAAGAAGACTAGAGTAGGTTCGCCCATCTGCCACAACAGCAAGAGATGGCCGCTATTTGACCTTATTGGAAAGAAGGAACAGGTGCAGCAATGCAACAGAGTTGCAGGGACAGTTTCTTGCTTCTTGCTTCCCTATAGTGGTAGCCTATGCTAGAGCTGGAAACAACTTTCTTTTCATGGACGATAATGCAAGGCCCCACCGTGCACATCTCGTTAATCCACATGCTTCAGGAGGCAAGAATCGAACACATGGACTAGCCTTCATGTTCTCCAGACCTCAACCTCATTGAACATTCTTGGAATGTTCCGATGCACCAAGTCCACGAAAGGTGAACCATGAAGTGGCGAGGGAACACTGTACTCGTCTAGTTTGCCATGGTTCTGTTTACCCCCATAAATATGTCACTTGCTGCTCAAGCACAATAACCGAGTTTGCAGCTAATTTGTGTAATGAACAACTTTCTTTGCCTTTTCATTTGCTTTTCTGATGATCTTGTTTAATTTTAATTAAATGCTATACTTTATTTTAGTAAACTCAAAGCATCAAGACCAGAATGATTGTTATACTTGCACTGCTCACAAAAATTAGGGTATATTACACTAATACCCAAGTCTATGTCGAAAGTAGTCATACATACTCAGATCAAGTCAATGTAGCATAATCACATAGCCTAATGCATATCATTGGATGTAGCTTCGGAGTAAACCGAAGTGGACACGGGGAGGACATGCAAATTCAATACAAGCAGGAATCAAACCCGAGCACATTAACCACTGAAAAATAATAAAAAATAAATAATGCTGTCGATGATTACTAGAACAACAACAACTTTTTAATCCAAAAAAATATTTTTTATAAAGTATACACCCCCAAATCAGAAATGTTTGGGATGGTATGGAAAAAGTAAATAAAGAAAATATAGGTGTTTAGACTTCTATTAAATTGCAGACAGTATGCATGTGAAATTTTTTATATTTTTTGTTAATAAACAATTTCAGGTCTGAAACACAATCCAAAAAAGCTAGAGCTTGTGTTGTAAATAAATAATGAATAACAATGTGATTTCACACAGGTGATTATTATCATGATTTGGTACAAAATCAGTATCCATGAAAGGAAGTCTCCAAGGAGCAATGTGCCAATAAACGTGAGAGAAAATTTTTAAAAACAATGTACCTCAAAGAATTAATTTTCATGTAGCATTTCTCATGTAGCTGCATCAAGAACCGCCATTCATCAATATCTGATATAACCACATGGGCAAGGGATTAATATGACAGACCTATATCAAACACTAGAATATGAGTTACATTCACAAATTCCACTTAAAATTATACTGTGCAAAACAGAAGCCTTATGTTAACAATGTCTAGAAGCAGCATCAACTCTGATCTCTGAGGCATCTAGACACACACCGTCACACGGTGGAAACGTATTGTGGTCAAATCAATCAGTAGTTTCCCAGAGAAAAAAGAAACCACTTTCTTCGGAAGAAATGCAGGCTGTGTGCTTAATACCAAATTGTTATTACCAACAAGTCCAAACACCAGGGTTTGCCATGTTATGGAGTTGTGTTACTGTCCTTTGTAAAATGTCATTTACACGTATGCGATGGAAGAGATACTGAAAAAAGCACATTAAGATTTTATAGCAACATTAATTCCTTTAAGACAAGATCTTTTTCAGGGACGTCCACACATTTATCAACATTACAACGCAAAACAAAACTCAAATCAGAAAAAGTTAGGACTGAAATATAAAAAACCCTTCCAGTCTTTCTTTGAGTGATTGTTTTTAAACATTTGAATGATGAACTACAGCTCCCCTGCCTACCTTTGCTCACCAAAGACTCCAAACACTTTCCTGGACACTGCTTTTGTACCAAATCATGATTATAATCACTTTTTGACATCACCTATTTAATTTCACAACATAAATGCAGTTTTTAAATTAATTACTAGCTCTAAATTGCCCGTCTCAACTTTTTTGGAATGTGTTGCAGGCCTAAAATCCAGGAATGGATGTTTATTAACAAATAAACTTAAATAAATAAAACTTGATCAGACAGAACATTAAATATAATGGGTTCATACTGTATGGAATTATATAAAAGTCAAAGTACATAATTTACTATTTAATTTTGTTTTTAACATTTAACATTTGAATTTTTCATACCGTTTAGCTGTCTCTGATTTGGGGTTATAAAATCAACATTTCCAATGTGTTTCCATGTCTAGGAATGGCACTTTCAAGCTTCATTTTTTTGTATGTTGGGGTTTTTTGAGTTTTTTTGGTTGGGAGTAGGGGTGTTGTACCCCACTAAAGATGGGAGACAGAGCAGCATAAACATAGTGCATTGCTTAGCACATAGTTTAACTCAATTTTGTGAAATTGATTAATCAATATGTATGTATTGTTATACATATTACAGCATTACTTCATCTAGCAGGTGTGAGCAGTGTTCTACCCCCAAAAGATAAGAGATAAGAGATGAAACCTGGGTCACTCGTGTTGATAAAATGTACTTTGGCAGTGATACTTTTATTATCCATAATGTTTTGATGCATAAATTAGAAGACAGAATTCCAAATCAAATATGCTTTAAACAGAAACATGGGTTAGTTCAGAAAATGTTAAACCATATCAGACATTATAGTCAACTATGTTCAATTTATAAATCTAATTTTACACTTTCCCTGAAAAATAATTACTGAAAAAGATTACCACAATGCCCTATGTTAATGTTACAACTAAATGTTAAAAGGCATAAATAAAATGCAGAATATTTATTTAAACGCTCAGGTTAGATGTGTTTACTTTCGTTTATTAAAAAATGAAACCAAAAGTAAATCCTTTACTAGGGAGAACACTGAGAATTATGCAGTGTGATTGATCTGAAGTTGTGCAAGCACAATCTTCCTGCTTGGCTGTTCAGCTTAACAGTTAAAAAACACAGAGGGAAGTCCCAAAAAATGCCAAAAAGCCTTGTGTGTATTTTACATTCATAAGGGAGTCATGATTAAAGAAATAAACGTATGCATCTTATCTACAGGCTTACAAGGTTATCAGTCTAAGTTCAGTGATAAAAACTACCATAATTAAATGAGTCAAAAGTTGATTTTTGAAAACATCTAATCATTCATCCAATAAAGTACAACTATTAAACCCTTCAACTAGCATGTGTGTGTATTGTTCTTACTCTGGTATTGCTGCTCACAGATGTTCTCAGTTGTGCCCCCCCTCCTCCAGGAATCGGCAGTGTTTCGTTTGACCAATACAGTCCTGTTGAAGGCGACACTTAGCTTCATTTGATAAGCGGTGAAAATGAAACCCTCGTAGCAATGCCATTCCAAAATAGAGCCGTCAAAACAGCTGCTAAGGGACAGTGTTTTAGAGACAACATCCAGGCCCAGGCAGGCTGACGAGCCTGTGTGGAAGAGCCGATGCTCTGTACCCCACTTCCATGACCGGGCTTCCTCTGCTGAACAGTTCCCTAGCACTAAAGAACCCTCCTGAACCAGGAAACAGCTGCCTGTGGCTTCATGCTGTATGCTGAATGCATCATCACCTGCGACAAAGAGAGAGTAGCAATTACATGTTATGGAATGTTAAAAAAAAAAAAAAAAAAAAAAAAAAAAAAAAAAAAAACTGTACAACTTTACTTTATACAAGGTTCCATAATGGTCAGAACCACCACAGATCAGGAAGTATTATAATGGTAGATCCATGGTGGTGTGTTCATGTGTGTTGTGCTGGTATGACTGGATCTGGCACAGCAGTGTTAGAGTTTTTAAACACTAACTTGTGTTTACTTGTGTGCACTGTATAAGATACAACTCTCTTATTGCTCCACCTTTTAGAGGTAAAGTCAGAGACAGTAGGTCGTCTGTTGATACAGAGATGTGAATGTCGTCCTCTAATCCTTCATCAGTGCTCACAGGATGCTGGAAGCTGAACATTTTTTGCTGGTGTACTATTTTCAGTCCAGCAGTGACACCAAGGTGGTTTTCAAATCCAGTAGCACTGCTGCGTTTGATTCACACTATCACACCAATACCACATCTTGTCATTGCATACTGCAAAGAGTACCTTGTCACATCTCTGCTGGTCATGTGGGGGTCCTGGTCATTAGAGAACACTAAGAACAGTGAGTGTATTTGAAATATATTATCTGAACATCTATAATCCTTGACATTGGAGAACACATAAAATAAGCATTGTGCTTTTGTACCATCAAAAAATAGCTATAAAAATTAGCCAAAGAGCTAAAATACATATATGCTATCTACTCAAATGGCATCAGCAAGTTTAAAACAGCCGGACACAAAACCTTCAGCACTACAAGAAGGTGCCAACTGTTTATTTCTAATATAAGTGCCTGAAATATAATAGACGGCTAACACAGACTGAAATCAGGTACACAATTTGAGTTTTGCACTTGAGGTGAATTAAAACTAGGGATGATGTAACAGAAAATAACATAATCCCCAATGTTAAGTTACTATACTACTAGTATACTATAACTGGGTCACAGTTAGCATGAACAAACTATTTTCAAGCATGTCTATCTTTTGGGACGTAAAACTGTGTCAAAGTTTCTGCATATACTCCTACACGGATTATGTCATTTGTAATGAAAACATTTTATTATAGGGATATAAACATACACTCTTCTCACAATTCGATATGATTCATGATACAGAGGTGACAATTCGATTTTCATCATGATTATTGCCTTTACAATTGCCTTAACAAAAGACATTTCCTTTTTGTTTTACGTGTAAACAATACAAAACTTTAGCATTTTAACGAAAAATGTTAGTAATGTGCAAATTAAATAAATTACTGGAAAAACAGAAAACAATACATTCTATCGTAACCTTACCATATCTTAAATAACAAAGTGAAAACATTTCTTTAAAATTGTAAAATTGTAAACAAAAAAAACTTAAGTTGCTTTCAATTGAAAGGAATTAGAATTAAATATAATGCTACTGCAAAAAAAAGTATTACTGTAAAAGTTTAACCAAATTTAAATAACTAAGTACTATCTCAAATGCAAAATCAAAGAAAACAAACAAGCTCACAGAGAACAGAATATATGTTTCTGAAAGCAATGACATATAATTTTGCTCTCTATTAAAAAAAATGTAGTAGCATGAGATGACATCATAATAGAAGGCATCACATCACATTTTGGCATTGCATTCAAATAAACTGCCAACACCAACACATTTTCACTAGTCATTTCTCACTTTTGTTCCCCATTATTCATTCAAATCCACACCAAAGGAGTGAATTTAACTCTTTTAACATGATAATCTCAGCCCTCTGAACCAAACGCCAAAGAAAACCTGGATACAAAAACTGTCAAAATGAGATTCTCTAGGACTCTGGAGAACCTGAAAGCAAAATCTGTATTCAGAAGTGTCTTGATCAGAGCCCAATACCATTCGGTATTACAGGGAAAGACCCAGTAATGTTATGATAGCAAAAAACAAACTGAACAAAGTATGCAGAAATGCCAGTCATTGTGAAACCGGATCTTTGTTAAAATAACTTTCCAAAGTAGGTTACAATTTAACGTTACACTTATCTTATACAACAATAAAACTGAGAACATTTCCAAGATCTTTTCAATAATAATAAACTTGTGCAGCTGACTGTATTAAGGCAAGGTGTCATTGTTAAAGATTTAACTCCCCCAAATAAAGAGTCTAAAGTGTTTCACAGTTAACACACAAAAACAGAATAGCTTTTCGTCGGCTCCTTGTAAACACTTTCAATTTGAAACGAACCTAGGCTATATAGTGCAGCTTAGGTTTGTAAGAAGCAGCTGCGAGATTGAAAGGCCTTGCTGCTTTAGGGTGGAGACACGGGGTCATTCGGAACAGTTTTAAAGACAAGAACGGCGCGTTTTACGACTAACGTTAAGCATTAACTCCTCCATTGGACGAAAACAGCAGATTAAAGCGACTGCTTTCACTTCTCATTCTGAACAACTATTATAGAAAACCCGAGCTATTACGCAATGCATTGTCAGTAATCTAGCTAGAGACGTGACTTCTTTTGAAATAGCCCCGAGCTGTTGTGAGCAGTACAGTATACAGCGAGTGTGCTCGGAAAAACATTTAGTACACTAGTACGAAGTAAAAAAACACAAGCACGTAAGTGCAGCATGCTCTCGTCAAGTCGCGCGTGTGTTACGATATATGCAATTAACCCGAATTCAGGGTGAACATTAAAGTGATAAAAAAGTTTATGTCCGTGTAAGAAAGAAGCGATCTGTTAAGGCTCATGTTAACCGCACTAAACAAGCTTCTGCTTACATTTCAAGCGATATTTGTAATACTATTTTCTTTATTGAAGCATTTCTTGAGAACTTTATCCGCTCTCAGAAACGATGAAGAAAATACAAAGAATAATCAAGTGCTCTGCATACTGCCGTGAGTCTTAACAGTTTAAAAGAAGAATGCAGACTTACCAGTAATTACAGCTGATGCATAACTTCCGAAATCGACCGTCGTTATTCCCGAAAGTAGACAGATCAAAGCGAGAAACACCCCACGTCCAAGCCAGTCCATGATGCCAAAGGACATTTGTGAATTAAGTCATTCGCCTATCCAGACTAGAAACAGGCAGCGCCGTCACCTACAGAACCCCACACACCACATCAAACTTCCCCTCCCAATGACTTGCAGCTCTAGGCACGTTTCAGTTTGGTGTTATTGCTGCCCTAAATGTCGCACCCTGATTGGTCAACTGTCACCTACGTAATACTACAAGATGTCACGCCTACATGTGACCAGGCAGTAAACCCTCTAGTAAAAACAAACACGAACCATGCTTCATGTGGTCTGTCGTGTGCACGTTTTTCCGTCTTTGTAAGCTTTACACCTTAAAAATTAAGATAATAAAATGTTATGAGATATACAAGCATTATATTGGGGAAACACATTTGCTAAAATAATATAAATGCATACAACGTATGCGTTTATGCGGTGAGGCCAAAAATTACACCGGGAAATGTTATCGCCATGGTGTTTCTAGCCTACATGTTGTACCGTGGCACAGACTGAATTTAAAGGGTTACGGTGCACCCCTGTTTTTACCAATGACTGAATCAGTCAGTGGTATAGGAACTACTTTTATTAGGTTATACAGCTAACCTAAACTTCTGGCTATGAGCAGTCTTGTCTGCACATGGCTGAAATATTTACTGCTCACAAAAAAAATAGGGGCTATTTCTTTATTGAATATTTACAGTATGAAATATCCCCTAATGTTCGTGAGCAGAATATGAAGATATCCATACAAAAACAAACAAACAAACAAAAATTAAGGAAGAAAAGATACTCTGTCTTAAAGCATTAATCTCTCAACTTTTGGAAAGACACTGGAGCATTATAGGAACTGTAGTTTTTGCCTGAGTTTTGCTGCTGTGATTTCAGTGGGGTACTGATGTGAGTCTGATGATGCCCTAGGCTATCACATATAATATATTTACAGCAATTAACAGCCACTGATCTACAGCAAATTACAAAAGAGCTGAAAGGTTCAGTGAAGCTCCTTAATCAGGCTTCAAACAGTGGCAACTTGACAAAGCCAGGCTTATGCAACTTTATATAGTGGCATTATGGAGCAGTGCACCGCATAGCTGTAGAGGAAACGGCTTTCTACGTGTGTTTTCTTTCACATTCAAAAGACGTCTAATGCTAACTGGTGTCTAAAGTTCTGTTGTGTGTAGACATGCCCTTTCAAGATGTGGTCTTGCCTTGTGCTTTGTTCTGAATGAGGTTGCAGCCACTGTATCCCTGACGTATAGAAAGTAAGGTTATTGTTAAAGGGGTAGCAGTACTAGGACTTAAACCCTAGACCAATGTGCCTTACACCATTTAAAAATGTTTCATATTAAGTGTGATGATCGTGAGCTTTTTGGTGCTACAGCCAAACAGTTGTTGTTACAGGCCTTAACATCAATAGAAAATGGCTGCCACAGCTTTAACATGCCAGAATATTGATTAACAGTCTCACTGAAGAGATGATTATCTATCCCAATGCCATAGGGGAAGTCCAGAGATCTTTAGCACTCAAATATAATGCTGTCAGTGTTTGTCTCTGGAATATTTCCAGACAGTGTGCTTGATTTTATTCAGCGTTTTTGATGGGTTTGAAAATAGCTATAAGCATCAGTTAGAAGGGGTGCCTACATCATTTTGTGTAGTGTACTAAGCCTCAAAGGGTATCACCATTGCACATCCTAGAAAAGGCCTGTAAGCATATTTATGATAAACAGTGTGATTTTTATTCATTATGCATCAGATATGTATCTCAAGGGACGCTCCTAGCCAACTCAACTATACTGGCTCCCCATATTCATTAGAAATTACACAAGACAACTTAAACTATACAATCTCCTTTATTTTAACCAATTGTGAATTCAAGTGGTGCAAACATTAAAAATACTATACATGAGTTTGTTTTTACAGGTAAAAAGTGATGTAAAGGTTATTTAATACAAGCATGGCCCTGGCACCTCTCACATCGTTCAACACTTTTAGGACAACATCATACTGTGAACTTTTTACCATATTACACATTGTAAACTGTAACTCACAACACTGTGCAGATATTTCCTAACATATTTCAGACACACCTAGGTAACACCAATCATAAAAATATTACTAACTCTGTTAGCACTATCAATGCATATAGTGCATGTACAAAATGAAGGCACGAAGTACAACAATCAGAAACATTTTCCTCATCAGAAACTGGTCGGAAAAAACCTGAAATCACTAAAAGCAAAACTAAACTTATCAGCAATAAAAGTATTTGCCTGTTCATTGTGTTTGACTATACTACTTAAACTACTTGAAGTGATTATTTGGACCATTCTACCAAATTAGGCAAAAATGAAATACAATATTTAGAATAAAAATGGGAATGTTATTATTTATTTGAAGTTCTTTATTTAGACAGCAATAAGCTAAAAAATAGTCATAATTTAAAGGTCACTGAATTATAAGGTAGCTCTCGCAAACCCTAATTGTAAAATTATCACTTGTAAAAAGTATACTTTTATACATTTTTAATGTAATTAATTAATATAGATTAAAATATAAAACAGTATTTTTTATTTTATAACATTAATAAAATGTCTCTCGTTGTCCTGTCACTTCTGAAGCATGAGTTTAAGTCTGCAAGTTGAGGTTTCTTTTTTTTTTTTTTTTTACTTTACACCTGCATTTCAGGCCAAAAATAGAGAACCCTGTCCCCCATGGCCACATACTGAGTAGTTATTACAGTAGTAATACTTGTTTTAAAGTAAATGTTGTAATGTCGTGTGTTGAAGTAAAACGTCCTTAAGCCTGAAACTCTCATTACCAAACACAGATTTCTAGCAATTAAGGAAGGCAATAAAACAACTTAAAAAAATATGACTATGTGTAAATAACTGTTCAAATAGTCTTTGCTATCCTAGTGCTATACAGCTTTATTGGGAAATTTTTCACCACTTTACCACTAATGCAACCTCTATTACATATTTTGTAGATAATCAGCATTTCAAAACAGAAAACGCAATATGAAAACATGTGACATGAACCAATTTGGTAGAATGTTTTATATATAAATATATATATATATATATATATATACACACACATAAACTGTGATTGGAGGTTCATCCGGCTACGTCCATGGACATTATTGTACTTGCACTGAAACAAAGCATGGGGAGTTGAAAGGAGATAAAGTGCTTGTCAAAGAACAAACATTTTCCTGATATAACAGGATTCTCATTCTCAGAGATGAAAATAATCTCAGTACAACTGTGTTCAAATACTGATAAGACAAAGTTGTGGTGTCCTTCCAAAGTAAACATGTCTCCAGCACAGCTGCTTTGTGTGCTGCAGCTAAATTTAAAGCCATTATTGGACAGTATTCATTAGGGATTCATGTTTATTATTGTAGGCCAAACTAGAGCAAACCTTTTGCTGAACAAAAATATTGTGATATTGATCTAAAGGCAAACAGAGCTGCATGAACACAATTTAACAGCAAACCAAAAAAAAATCAGCAATGCACATGGTTTACTGTATTATCTTACCAACCTATAGTTGTGTCTATAAAGTCTCCCTGATAATGTAAAAACAAGAAAACATCATTATTTTTTTTATTCTTGCTTTAAAATGTCACAAGGCCTTTATGTGCATACTGCTGCTGCTCATAGAAATCCACAGAGATGTCATTTAGTAACAAGACATCGTTTGGTCCTATTAAAATTCCACACACACACACACACACACACACACACACACACACACACACACACACACACACACACACACACACACACA
>JAUZSV010427694.1:0-10423 GCA_034780495.1 Parotocinclus cesarpintoi | reverse complement strand
TCACAGTATATGCCATTAGACACGTGACAGTGCTTAACGAATATTGCAATTTTCTTGCAAACGGTACGTGATACAGACATAATGAAAACATATTTGTGTTCAGCATGTTAAAATCTACTTGTTTCACAAAAAATTGTAGAATAAGCAAAATGTTCATACAAATTTGTTAACCAGTGTAATAAACATATTAGACAGCTCACTGTCTCAGGAACTCTTGGAGGCCTTCATGTTAATGTACACAGAGAAGGAAATTCTCATGTCTATAGACAATGACACCATTATTAATAAAGTTGCAGAAACCAGTGCACTGCTTAGGAGGCTTTTGTTGCTGTAGGGTACACATGCATGTAGTGAAGCTACTTAAGAGTTTAGCGTAAACTTAACAATAGAGCACCTCTCTGTTGGGGACACAAAATTAAATTTTTTATTATTTTAATTTCAACTTATTGATCCTGTACAAATGTAAATATGTTTTCATCTTTATCACATTGTTTTACATTTTAAATCTCTATACTTGAACTTATACGCAATAAAATGGCATTGTAAGAGCTAGCTGCTGTTTCATTTATTCAAATTCCTCCTCAATGGAAAAAGTGGGCTGGATTTGGGTATGAAACTCCCGGGCTGAAAAAGGGGCCCACTCCGGCCCTGGTAACTAGTCCAGGTAACTGCACCCGAGTCCACCTTTTCAAATTTGCCCAAGTGCAGCTCAGGGTACAGTGCCATGGAACAATATATATTGATTATAATAGTCAAGCATACCATGCTTTGGGTCCTAGTGTGATCACACCCTATGTAATCTTGTGTAAGAGAGGTGACCAAGAACCAAATGATCACTCTGGCTGAGCTCCAAAGATCCTATGTACAGATGGGAGAATCTTCCGGAGGGCCAACCATCACTACAGCATTTTACCAATATGAGATTATTATTTTATATATATTATCCTTTTTTTCAAACCAGATAATCTTATTTCTCACAGTACTTCCTTTTTTTGTTGCAAACTGGTGTTTGTAGCATTGTGTTTAAGACTTTGTGGGTGTGCTATCCACAAATATATCTTCCACATAAACATGACTGCCTCTATCAACTACTGTTAAGCACTGTTGAAAGTTTATGAGTTTTGTTGAAAATTATTCATTGACTATTCACTACAGATACAGGAGATACATTGAGTAGAAATATTAGGTTAAATAATGTCTGATTATACCTTCGCTGATGAAAACCATGTACTTCATATCTTTTAAATTAGTTTTGCTATAATGTTCCCCAGTTGCATTGATAGCTGAAACAGTAAAGAGGGGAAACTTTAGTGGACTTCTAGCAACAGCTGTCATGATGGAGGGGAGGGGGATGAAACAAGCAGGAGTACATTCCTGATGAATTTCTCACTCCATCTCTTGGCTGGGATTGTTTCTTCCCACAACTTTCATGCCCACCGCTGCTCCTTGTAAAATTTTCAGCATATAATAGAGGATCCCTCACTCTCTCTTGGGAAGCCATTTTACACCAGCAACACTGATCAATCAAGAGCCTGTGAAAAAAGTAAAACATGGCCACTTAGTGTTACTGCATCCTTCCTATGGCACCATTACAATATCTCTTAAACTCTGTTTTAAATATTGATGGATTTTTATTTTAGGGAATATAATGTTAAGCGTACAGAAAAAAACTGCTGTGATTTGCAGTTTCTGTGATTTCTGCTGTGAAATCATTTTCCAGTAGTGCCGTTTCCATACAATTTTGGTGTATCTCTAGGGTTTGGAACATTCAGTGCTAGGAAGAAATATGTTCCATCCTTGTTTTAAAATTATGTACATGTATGGGCTGTTCAACAATCACACAATGTTCTGTGAAAAAGTTCAGTTTTTTTAAAACTACAATACTGCATGTAAGTCAATCCAACGTCCCACCTGCAGTACACTAAACAGAGTACAAACTCTTCTGCTCTGCTTGCCTGAGAATTGCGACACCTAAAAATGTCTGTGTACAAACAGACCATAACATAGTCTCTACTTATGCACATAGTAAATCATAGTAAAGAAAACACAGTAAAGTATTCATGAATAAATAAATCATACAAATAAAAAGGTAAACATGTAAAAATGTATTGTAAAATGCACAAGCCTTTTTGGCTGTTTACAGCAAAGGAGTTAATAGACAATTTTATTTTCTATTATGATTTGTTGTTTACGTGATTTTCAATAGTGCTTACCTGTGTATTGTTTATATTCATTTTTGTACACTGTTCTCATTTATGTAACAACATAACTTATAAAAATATTTTAAAAAGTGAAAAAAGGAATGAGACTGAAACTTGTGATTGTTCATTTAATATAAAAAAACCTACATTATGTGAAGGGGTTGTAACTAGGTGTTGAACTAGTCGTTGCACCTATCTTCTAGATAGGTCGAGTTTTTCTTCTGTATTTCTTTTTACTATTATTATAGTATTCCTGGCCATGGTTGTGTCAAACTGTGATTTATAACTTTAAGCGGCAGGTCAATTAATGTTACAGTATAACCTTTGGTCATGGCTCAGGGGTGGAATATAAAAAGGTACATCCATTTAAGGACACAGAGAATGTAATTCACAGTGAACTGAACATATGATGATATCACAAAGACAGCAAGAAGTTCCTGTGTTCAACTCCAGGGTTGAGGGGCCTGGGTTCTTTCTGTGTCTGTGTGGGTTTACTCTAGATACTCTGGTCTCCATAGCCCGAGACATGCATGTTAGGTTAATTGATTATGCTGAATTGTAAGTGAGTACATGTAACCTCATATGAAATGGACTTATTGTGAAATGGACACTGATGCTGATAGCAATGTTAAATAAACCAAACAAACACACTATAGAACTTCATAACATGATGCATCTCTTGCCTTTTAATCCCAACCACACAATAACATAGTGTGAATTGAAACTTTTCATCAACATGCCAGTAACGTTCTAAGCTAGACAGCTGAGCTAAAAACGTGTATATGAAGTGAGTATACTGTATTATGGATTCAAATATAAATCCCCATATACGGTTGCTAGAATATAATATGAATGTATTGAATACAGGGGTACACAGCTTCAGCAATCACACAAGGAACTGTGAAGAGAAACACTGATTAGCCTTGCGAATAACTTAATTATTGCCCCAAGTCTACTGTGACCATGAATCCAGGGCATTATTAAAATCTACAGATTAACTGTAAAGATAACTTATTATATTAGTCATCCAGAAAAATGACCTAACATGTTGGACTACATTAGTGTTTCACAATTTCAGCAGTGAGAGAGGCAAAGCAGTTAATAGGCATAGCAATGTTGTTGCATTGACTAATATAATGGAATCTAATTTCAGTTTTCAACAAATTAATTGAAATCGAGATTGCGGAGGAAAAATATCTGTAAACAAATCCTGTGTATAATATCTGTGTATTTATAACTGAGTTGGTGACAACTGTCCAAGTAGATTGAGAGTAGAGAGCTGGTCTTAGCCAGCTAGTTAGCCAGCTTTACTAATGAAGTTTAATACAGGTGTGTTGTTGTATCTAAAATGGGTATTCATTTTAACTAAATGGTTCATTATATACAAAATATATATATAATAAACATTATATATTATAACACTAGAATGGCCTATTTAACACTAAACACAATGCTAACTAGCTAGTGGTTCCCATGTTCAGGCTGAACACTATGGGGGTCCCTAGTTCAGTGTTGCTGCTCCTTTGATCTGGAGCTCTCTTCCTTCCTTTCTTCGCTCAACTACTTCTCTCTCGGGATTTAAAACTGTACTAAAGACTCATCTGTACTCGCTTATCTTTTCCTCTTTTTTCACTTCTGGTAGTGTGTAATATTTTCTTGTATATGTAAACTTTGTCCTGTAAAGCGACCTTGGCATCTGTGAAAGGTAGCCTATTATTGTTATTATTATGATTAGCTAGCAACCTCTGTATAACAAACATGATCAACTTTTCATATTTAATAATTATAACCATAATTAAATAAAATAAGGCTAATAATAAATAAATAAGGTAATGTTTTAAAAATTGTTACTGGAAGTCAGTGTTTACATGGTTGTTAATTCCGTGAATGTAACTGACTCTGATGGAGATACCAGGGTGCTGAGATCATTCCTTTTGTGGTGGAGAAGGTGTCTGACCCTCTTGACTTTTGGCAGACCCTTTGGCCTGGATGTCAACCTACTTGAGCACAGCTGCACTGACATAGTATCCAGATGTCAATGAGAGTTAGAGGAAAGCCGGGTGAAGGTATAGCTGTAACTGACTATTCAGTATTCAGTTTATATTACTATCTATCTATCTATCTATCTATCTATCTATCTATCTATCTATCTATCTATCTATCTATCTATCTATCTATCTATCTATAACACACACATACACACATATATGGGGCCTGTTTCTGTCACACTATGACCTCAGTTGCATACTCACCTTGCATAGTCATACCTGCCATGACCCTAACATTCTAACATTTCTGCTGTCTTCACACAGTCCAAGAGACAGTGATGTATCTTTTTATGGCTCACAGCCATCGCTCTGTTGTACTTTTTTGCTGTGAAATTCAATCTCGTACGCCAGGTTTTACTCCACAGTGCCCACTGCAGACTCCCCACTCATGCAACAGAGCTATAGTAATCCTAGGAAAACATATAGTCCCAAGATATGGCTCCAAGAATGAGTGTGACAGAAGAATTGATAGAGTGATTGATATCGGGTGAGAGTGAAGGCTGCTATTTCAAAGTCAGCGTACCTCAGCTGGCTTCCACCACCATCTCTCATGTGGAAATGCACAGAGCAATTAGATTTGTCTTGCAATTGATTCCTTTTGAATCTACCTCCTCACTGGGCTTTGTTCAAACAGGTGATTGAGTATATATTGAATTTTTTCCACTTTCACCATCTCTCGGTGTTAAAAGCTAAGAGAAACTGCCAGAACTGTCCTGTATTATAAATGTGCTGCTTCATAACTTCATTTTAACTCTTCTGGGAACTATGAAAGGACTTGTGAGCTTGTGCCTTCATCGTACCCATACTGTTTGCCTTAGTACAGTATGATAACAAGAAGTGATAGCAGAGAGAGGAGAAGAGAGGAAATCCCTAATCAAGATGTTAGTTAGAGAATCATTCCGAAGGCTCTTCTTTCACTATTTGAGGGTAACTAAGTAATACACTATGTACTAGATGCAGGTGAACAACATGTGTAAATGAATTTTTGGTGTCAGTTGCATATTACTTTCTGATGATTTCTTGTTTGCTGTAAAAAGGGAATTCCAGCAGCAAGAAAGTGTGCTAATTCAAACAATAATACGCAATGTTGGTTCAAATTATGCTCTTTAACAAACAATACCAAACTCAAACTAATATAGTGACTAAGAAGTTTAAATTATACACCAAGTATGTTTTATTTCCCCACAAAATATATGTAATGCCTTAATTTCTTATGACACGTTTTTATTTTTATTTTTCTATTAACATTACTTTGCATGTAATATAACCATGCAAATAAGAACACAAGTCTAACCTTAAACATAACACTAACCCCTAACCAGAATTGTTAACCTAACCATAACATGAAATCTGGAAACAGTGCCACCACTATCCAGGAAAAAATGGGAACTAGTCTTTCGTATGAAAATATAAGTCAAATAAAGTACTTCTGTACAGAAATATTGCGCAAACGGTGTTACAGTAACTCAGTAACTGAGCTCATTGCATGGACTGGGTAGGGTTTGCTATGGCAGTGGATAATCCTTAGACTGGCCTTCTCAGAAAGAGTCAGTGATATTTGAATGTGATGCATGACTCACTCATTCATTAATAGATGCTACTGGAGCTTGAACCGAGCTAGGTGTTGATAAATACTATGTATTATAAAAATAATGTCATACTAGGTATTATGCTACAGGAGTGTAGATCATGCAAACCCAGTGCTAAGAACAGCTTTGTGCATAGGGGTCTGGCAAAGCCATGGCTAATGATACTTTGTTCAGGGGAATTATGCTTTTGTAAGTAAAGCAGTAACTGGAGAAAACTGGAAAGATAGTAAGAATTTGTTTTGTCTGATGTTAAACACAAGAATGTTTAGGTGTGCCCAGAGCTTTACTTTGGGTGTAGTCCTAGTATTTAGTACAAATAGACAATTCCTTCCCACAAATAACAAGCATTAATCAATCCCCTGGTGGGTTAATAACAGTAATTGATGACAATGGGAATGGGTGTTACAGTGCCTTTAGGCTTATGCGGGGGACAGCTCAATCATCCTAGAGCCATTCATTTATAATTTTAAGACATTGTATCCCAAATAATCTCAATTTTTATTTTGGTTTGTTTAGCAATGCATTTAAAAGTGTGCACATATCTTTTGACTTACAGTTTTTATTCCTACCGCAAAAGACCCAATATAATCCTGCAAAGAATGCACACAGAATTCACTTAAAGAATGGTTTTCTCTAACTTAGTTTGTGTGCAAAGCTTCAAGAGGAGACGAACTGGCTAATGTGGACATATAAAGAGTGTGCACACTTACAGTATGTCTGCTCAAGCCCCTTGATCAGTGTCCTGCTGAAAGCGTCATTCTGTAGGAGCTGTTTAAAAGGGACACCCTCTCTTTGTGTCTGGATTCTTCGAGGGTCCATTGTCCTGCTTTTACTACCTCTCACAATGCTGAGTTCATTTGTAAAACAACAGTAGATTAACTGTGCTGCCAGTGTATTAAAGCCTGAAAAAAAGACCTCTCAAAGGCAATGCCATTTAATCCTTTGCATACACAAATGACTCATACCCAGCTGCAAACTGTAGCAAAACATGCATCAACTCAGATGTGCTCCTTTATTCTTAATGCCACTGGTTAAAATATTATTACATTTAAAATGTTACATATTATTCACTTTATTATTAGACTGGGCAATTTTTATTATAACATTCTATCTGTAATAATGTCCGTAAGTATAAACCCGATTATGGAATATTATAATTTTTATCTTTTGCAGGTATGGTTTAGCAATCGACGAGCTAGATGGCGCAAGCAAGCTGGTGCCAACCAGCTTGCTGCATTCAACCACCTGTTGCCAGGAGGGTTTTCAGCAACAGGCATGCCTACTCTGCCCACATATCAGCTATCTGAGCCTAGCTACCCCTCTGCCACACTATCTCAAGGTAGGTCTGTGGAAGTGACACATCAGGCAATTATACTTTAGATAACTTGGTACATTAATGGAATAAGTTACTAGAGCAGCACCTAAAACTACAATGATAAATGTACAAAACCGATTTTTACAGATGGCAGTAACACAGTGCACCGACCACAGCCTTTGCCCCCCTCCACCATCCATCAGGGTGGACTGTCAAGTGAGAGCAGCGCAGCCTACGGCCTCTCATCCAATAGGCATGGCTTTTCCAGTTACACTGACACCTTCATGAGCCAGTCAGCACCTAGCAACCCCATGAACCCTGTCAACAATGGCCTCTCTCCTCAGGTTAGTAAGGGTCATTGACCAAACTGTGTAAATATTCCTCTCCTTTGGCTAGCGTCAAAGAGCTCCTAATGAAATTACAAGAAGGTCAAGAGGCATGCACTTTGTTTCATGCTACTCCTTCTTTAAAATTAAATGTGCCTCTTAGAAATTTAAAAAAAATAATGGATGCCCGCTTGTCTTATGTTGTTATATTGCACTGTATTTTTTATTTATTACATTTAACTTACATTTAATTTATTATTTAACAATGCATCGGCCTCAATTTACAACATCAGCAAAGTTACACCATACATTATAATACTCATTATCCTAATGAAATTGAAATATTTTACTTAAATATGCAAATATTTTACTTCATAATTACAGTAGGAAGAGAACAATGTTTTGGCTCAGATAAAAAAAAAAAATCATGTACAGCAGCTAACTAATTAGCTTATTCACTTAATTGGATGCAAGGAAATTATAAATGTTTAGTAAAGTCTAAGTAAAGATATTTAAAATGAGTGTAACTACCAGTTTTGCTAAATATCTTGTTGTAGTGTGTAGCAATCATCTATATCAGAGTGCTATAGGTTAGGGGTAGTTCTGACTCATGCATTTACTGGTTATCATTAGCATGTGTAAGCCAACATACACAGTGTACTTTAAATCTATTGTATTCAGTCTGATGTGATGCAATAATTCAGGTCTACCCGTGTTAATCTGCATGATTTATTTATGCTGTTATCCCTTCATTCACACCCATTTTATTGCTACCTGCCTCCCCTTATTCCATTTTCAGAGCAGATTGAAAATGGTATTACTCATATGTCAGGGAAGAAGAAAGAATTAGGGACTTGATAACAAAAAGAGATTTACTCAAGTAGTCCAGAGTTAGGGGATAACACAGGCAATTATCAGCATGTATGATTGTTAATCACAGTAGAGGGGCTTTAAGGACTAAATCTCTGGCTGCATAAATCTAAGTAACGTGTATGGCTCTCCAGAAATGACTGCTTTGTTATATGAAATAAGAGATGAAACATAGAATAACCCCCAGAGTTTACACTACAGATTTATCCATTCATTTGGTTTCATAGCTGCTAACTTAATTCAGTGTCAAAGGGAGCCAGGAACTAACCGGCAGCACAGGGAAAAAGCAGGGAACTCTAGACAGTCAGTCCATCACACATACACACACTCCCTTATTCACTCACACTGGGATGCATGGTGAGACCAATTGATCTAACACATGTCTTTGGAATGTGGGAGGAAACAATGTGAACAGGCATTTAGAGAACATGCAAACTCTACACAGGTGCAGCCTGAGCTGGGAATTGAACTCTGGAGCTGTGAAGCAAACAGTGCTGATCATTTTACCACTGTGCCACACCTATTACAGCTTTAGCATTCTAAAAATAATGATTTGTATTTCTCGGTTTACTCTCTTTACTTTTATTTATACAATTAGAGTTGAGTTAAAAAAAATCTTAATAACAAGGTTTTTGCCATAGTGGGTCTAGATTATACTAGTCAGACAATAAAGCATCATTTTCAGTAAAGTGTTTAGTTCTTAGTTTTCAGTATTTTATTAATCATTAATTTGACTTGTGCTATGCCCCTTCAATAAAATCAATATAATTATCATATATATTAATGAAATTATGTAAATCATTAAATTACTATGATTTTGTTAGTGACATAAAATCAGTAGGAGACATTTAATTGGTATTTACAATTATTTGCAGGGCATTTTTTTGTCAGTATTTGTGAATACTTAACATTTGTCTTTTTTTTATATATTTACTATGCTGTAAATGTGTTACCTACCCCCACTTACACCCTTTCACCCTCTTCCACATGGCACATGTGGCTAGACCATCAGGTCCTTACTGAACTAAAAATTAATGGTCTTTTCGACCAGGGTATCATAGTTCAGCTGACCATCACACATTGTGTCAGTGGCCATGAAAGACCCCACAACATCAGAATGCTTCTGTTCCATTGTCCATATGTTTCTTTGTGGTTGAATAGTGCAATGTTGTGCCTCTGTTTGTTGCCTAAAAAGAGAAATCTTCTCATTTGGAAGTTCTGCTCTAGTGTTATGTCCATGTTATACTGCAGATATAGCACACTTTCATCAGTGTGCAGACAGACCACTTTTTTGGCCTTATGGAATGGAGGGAAATGCCTGGTTCATGGCAAACATGCTCAAATGGCAGCTTGCCAGGTTGTAACCAAATCCTGCTGGGCTCACTACACCAACAGGTGCCTGCTTTCTTCTCACACTTAGCACTTATCCTTTGCCAAACATGCACTTTCCCACCAGATCTCAAGAAAATATGGAATAACATAGAGCTATTACTCTTAATAGATTTCCCTTGCTGACTAAAGCGTTGTGTTACTTATACAATTGACAACAAAAAAAAACAGAAACCGTAGAAAACATTATTAATTATTTTATATTTACTTAAATATTATTAAATGAATATTATTGCTATTATAACATTGTTTTTAGTGTTCAGTTTACAGTGGATGGCTGGAAGCTGCCGTTTCAGCTATATGAAACAATGTTATTATGGTTCAAAAACAAACAACAAATAAATAAATAAGAATGAATACATAAAAATACAAACAATATAATGTACAAATATACATATATTTATATATACATATATTTTTGGTAAATTCTTAATAAAGTATACAAATATTTATTCATATATAATATTCATATAAAACACAAAAACCTCTAGAAGTACAATAACTGAAGCTCTAATGTAAATAACTACAATGTTCACGCGTACAACTTAATTATGAATGGATATATAAAAGAATATTCATAACTCAAAATGTCAAAACTGTTATAAAACTAAATTGTTTGTGTGTGTGTGTGTGTGTGTGTGTGTGTGTGTGTGTGTGTGTGTGTGTGTGTGTGTGTGTGTGTGTG
>JAUZSV010427673.1:0-10424 GCA_034780495.1 Parotocinclus cesarpintoi | reverse complement strand
GTTCTAGGATAGATTCCACAATATATTGGAAATATTTATTTGAGATCGTAGTCCATGTTGACATGATTGCATCATGGAATTCATGTTGATAGTTCAGGTACACTTAAAAGCTGCCAATCTCCTGTCCTGTAACATCCTTAAGGTGCTCTATTTGATTCAGAACCATAACTCTGGCTTTGTGGCATGGTGAAAGTAGCTATTAGAAGATTGTTAGACCCCTTCATCATCACTGTGCTGCTCAGTAGCATTCAGTTTGTGTTTCTGTGAGATGAATGCTTAAGAACGACATCACAGGGATACAATCAAAGACTCTGAGGTCAGGCAGCAGTGGTATAATATGCAAACAGTGCAGCAGTAGTGATCAGATAAAGATAAAGCTGTCTCTGTGAAAAGGAATGACCTGTACATGATATAGAGCTGTAATAGGAGCCGTAGACTTCACAAATAGGCAATTTGATCAGCCAATCACACGTGAGTTCCATGTGAGCGGTGCAATCAGCTATTATGTTCCATTAGTAGCAGAAAAGCATCCTTTACTCATATCCTTATGTCTCCACATAATGATCTCATCCCAAGATATTGTGGCATCAGCAGGCTGTCTAGCTGGTAATAAGATGGTGTCTTCAGCTGTATTGGTCATAGGTGCATTGTTTAGTGCATACTGTCAAGTTCTAAAGCTTTGTCATGAGCAAGACTCTGTTCATGACTGTTCTTTGAGGCTACACTAGTTTTAGAAGAGTAGAATTGATCATCACTATGTACAAGGCAATAGGAGCAGGTCTTGGATTAGAATAACCAGATGATAGTGAAAGAAGAGCACCAGCTCAAATATTGTACAAATAACCACTAATTGTAGATCCAAAATAAAGGTTATTATACGCTGTTAAGCAACATAAGCATCAACAAAACCCATTCATTAGTTTTTAATGTAAAAAATATATATATTTTTATCATGTCTTCAGGTACATAGGAGGTTACTTTAGGTAGGGGTTGTGACAACTAAATGTTTAAGTGCGCGCACACACAAACACACACACACAAACACACATAGCACCAACTCAAAAATTGTACAAATAACCACTAAGTGCATGTTGGCATTATTACAAGCAAATCCATTAACTTCAGCCAACCTCACACGGCATGGATGTGTTACTAATAAATCCATGTCTTATCTGGAATTAGAACTCACCAAATGTGGCCTTGCTTTTCATAAAGATTGCTAAGTAAGTGGTTAACAAGGGATGGTACATTAGTGTTTGTGTATTGGTTTTCTGCAATAAAATGATCTACAACATCAGGTCACTCTAGAACTCAAGTTCTAAAAGTACAAAAAGTATACCAGTCAATGAAATTAGACAAATATATTTAAAGATTAAGATATTTTGCACTTGGTTATTTATTTACTGAATATTTCATATATGTGCGTATATAAAGTATATAAACTAGCAGTTAGGTTATAGGTGAAATTAGGTTCACAGTGTATTCAGTCATTTTAATAGATAGCCTGATGTATAAAAAAGGTGCTATATCAAAATCTGATCTTCATACAATATGTTTCTGAAAGTGTGTCATGACATGAACAAAGGAGATTTATGAATTATAAAAGCAAATTCCAGATTATAATATCAAGACATCTGTCAGTGAATCTCTACAGAAAGGACACTAAGCACACAGGTCAGTGAACCAAAAATGGTTAAAGAATAAAAAAAATTGAATTGGCCAAAACAATGAAGCTGTCCTGTACAGAGTAATCAGTCATTACATTAAACATAAGAGTGGAACTAGCAATAGTTTAGAGCCTACCTGTGATCTCCACAAAAAGCCTGCCTTTGTCAAACTGCATTCAGTTCCTAATATATATACACACTGCCCTGGGCTAGGTATAACAAAAAGGAATTCAATTGACTCAGTAAAACAGTAAAACAAAGATATACTCAGTAAAACAGCATTTAAGTTAAAGCTCCAGAAGAGCAACTACTTATTAGGTATACACATACAGTTGATTTGGGAAAAAGTATGTTCAGAAGGATTAACATAGACAACAGACTCTTTAACATTCCCAAATAGAAACAATATTTTGGTTACCTCCTTAATTTGGAAACATCATGAGTTAGACAACAACATAATAATGTTAAATGAACTGCTTCATAAAGAAGTGGTCACTAGAGTTCTCCCAATGTCACTGCATAAGTGTTAAACATCAGTTAAACACAGTGCCAAGTGTGCAGAACCTACACAGACTCATTAAAAATGTATGTGCCATATAGTCCAAAACTCTCCAAACTGTGTTACAGAATGTGTTTTAACACTACTATAACAAAGGAACAAAAGGTTCCTTTGTATTTATTCCCTTAAAGCTAGGTGTAATTCTGCCAGAAATTATTTCCTCAATAAAAAGTCTAGAATAGTGTTATCTCTCACCTTTCTGAACACATGAAACATGCAGTATTACTACTTATTTCTGACCAGCTAGAGAATACACACATACTTTACAAAGACGAGAATTCAACACTGCTTGTCTTGAAGTCTATGAGAATAAAGGTTAAATAATTCAGCAGCCCCCCACAGCAAGTTGATACACGGAAAACAGTGGCGTTATTTTACCCCCACGTTCCTTAACACACATACACACATACTTGAGAGATCAGGATCAGATTGTTTCACATGTAGGAGGGAAAATTCCCCAAGTGCACCTTCTGTATAACTAGTGTTATTATACTCAGCAGATACATTGTTACAAACACCTACATTATGTCTGTATTTAATGAGCTGATGCTGATAATACAGATAATTAGATGGGTTAATCTACATTTCTGGAACTAGATATTGGATTACTGAAGTTAGCTGACTACCTGAGTCTGTGTAAGTTACTTCAGCCATTATTTTAAGTGATTTCAATCAAGAGATGATTGTGTCCTAACAGTGTAATCAATCCTACTGTACTAGGAGTGCATAGTTACTATGATTCAGATGTGTGCAATTAAATTAGATACTGTACCTATTATACAATACTAAAGAATTAAATTCCAAAAAGATATCAGTGACACACAACTAATTTAGTAGACACAAAAAAGCCCAACAGATGGAACATGATTATGAAAAGTGATAGTGTGAACAATGGGGAAATGGCATAATTCTGTTATTGCATGGGTAGAGGGGCCTCTAAGGTCCACCATGTGTCATTTGTTATGTGTAATAGCTCGTAAACCAACATGCCCATGAATCATTCAACAGATTAAATGACATTTCATTTTGAAATATCCCCCTATTTTTGTCAGCAGTGTATTTTATAGTAATGGTATATGGCAATATATAGTACTGTGTAAAAGGAATTCTATATTTTATTATTAGACCCCTTTAGTCTGTTTAATGGTCAGGACCCCCACAGGACCACCACGGATCGGGTATTAGTTGAAATTAGCTGAAATTAGTTTACCAGTCAAAAATCTCCAGTCACCAGCATCATGTAGGCAGTGTCTTGTGAGCACTGATGAAGAATTAGAGGATGACTAACTCAAACTCTGCAACAACAGATGAGCTGATGTCTCCGAGTTTACATCTACAGGTAAAGCAATAAGGTGACTATCTGTAATAAAGTAGACAAAGTAAAGTCAGTGAACTCCAGCAGCACCTCTGTGTCTGATCCTGGTATGTGTGCAATATCCATAATTTTGAAATCAAAGAATATAAAATAAAAAGTTTGACAACCATTCATTTATACATATTACCTTACATATATATTCCCTCAATCCATCGTAGATAAATAACTTGCCTTTTACTTGTACAAAGTTATAGATTCTTGTAATGTTACACATTGTGTACTGTTGATCATGTGTATTCTCAAGAAAGCCCAAAATTAAATACAGAAATAACTAAGATATAACAAATCTGTTAAATTAAGATGAATCCTACAACCCAAATTAATACACAATTAATCAGACCTGTATCAGAGATTAATGAATTCATGATTTTAAACTGTGCCCCCAGGCCAGTGGATGCAAGGGAATTGTAGTGAGCAGGTGCACCAGTGGCCTGAACAGACTACTTGCAACAATCTCATCATAATCAATAAACATTTCCCTTACCTGTTTTCATATGAAAAACGTTAGCTTCACTAGATGCACAAAAGTGGGTCAAAACACAGTTGTAAATGTGCACCTGCCTAATGAAGCATAACAACAAAATCACTTACTTTGGTTTTGTGTAAGAACTTGCTGAAGTATATTCCACACTGTTCACAAACATTAATCCCTGTGTAGAAACATTGTTTCTTGTTAGAATGTTGCACAACTTGACGGATTTATAAAGGTTTCCCAGCACAGGGCAATGTGAGAAAGAGCAGACTTTACTGTTCAACTGCCCCTCACCCGCCACAGTACCACCTTCAACTCTATGGGTTGGACAATGGGGCCAAGATGTGCTGCAGGAAAACCTGCAATGGATCTCAGGAATGGATTGGCAGTAGAAGAAATGTATCAGACTCAAGGAAACAAACAAACTTAGTTAACAAATAAATGTAAAATATAAAATAATGATACAACATACCCATATTTGATGATAACTTTTATTGTTTAGGTCAGTGCTCAGTTACTTGCTAATTTAGCTACTATGTGTAGCTGTTATATAAAAGGTGTCTTATTAACTATTGATTTCTTTATGAATAATATAGCATAAAGTGGAAGGAGAAAAGACCAGATACGAATCAGAAAATATTCCGCACTGACAATAAGATTTCTTTTTTTTATTTTAAACATAAAAATGTCAATAATCAATAAGCAATAAATAAACAAAAATAATTGCTCAAAAATAAGCAATAAACTTCTTTCTTTTAATTGTATGCCACAAAAAAACACTTATTCCCATGCACAATTAAAATGAATTGTTATTCAAATGCTATACATTTTTCACACATATTAAAACTATTTTAAACAGATCTGAGTTTAAAAAGCACACTGGAGTTCATGGAGCGCAGCCAAACGTAGGATTCAGTTCAGTGATGACTGATGATCCCTCTGTCACTCTGTGTCCCGAGGACAATGGGCACATTTTCCCAAGGGTCTTTTCAACGGTCCTCCCCGCGGTTCCTCACACAGTTTTGCTCCCACCACTGGCTTTGTCTCAGTTCAAAGTCTAACGGACTACAGCCTGCAGATCACGGCTTTCTTATGCTTTACAGTTCAAACCCATGTGTCCAATGGAAGGACAAGCCTCTGGTAACATTTACATAACAAAGAGACAACAGGATGATCATTTTCCCTGCCTACCTTCCCCCGTATTCAGTTACTTACAACTAATATCAGATTGTTGCTATTTGTAAGGGACTAAACTAACTGAATCCTACATATGAGACACAATCTTACACAGTGATCAGTAAAGGCAGTAAAATGAAGGTAGAAAGAAACCTACTTCATTGATTGCATATTCTAGAAAATTTACTATGGGTGGTAAATATCTCATATGACTAGTGAAACAAATTTTCTGTAATTTAATTTTAAAAAATCAGTACAAATCATATTTTCATTGTAATCTTTTAAGAATTAAATACAATAAAAACATACAAAAACATTGCCTCAGTTGCCTGTTCTTAGCTGGATCGATGTATGCCTGTTGTGGTCTTCTGCAGCTGAAGCCGATCTGCTTCAAGGAATGACATGATGTATGCTCAGGGATGCTCTTCTGGGTAATTCAGTTGAAATAAGTGTTTATTTGCACCAATTATCAGCTCAAATAAGTCTGGCAATTCTCCTCTGACCTCTGGCATCAACAAGGCATTTTCATTCCTGGGAAACTCTCCCTGTGTGTTGGAGAGCATTATCCTGCTGAAAATTGACAGTTGGAAGCCCCGCTAGGCAATAGCGATGTCCTGCACATAGTTGTTATTGTCCCTCATATTACAACCCAAATTCCAATCAAGTTGGGAAGTTGTGTAAAGCATAAATAAAAACAGAATACAATGATTTGCAAATTATTTTCAACCTATATTCAATTAAACACACTACAAAGATAATATATTTAATGGTCAAATGAATCAACTAAATATATTTTTTTGTTTTTATTATTTTTTTTGCAAATATTTACTAATTTTGAATTTGATACCTGCAACACATAATAAAGTTGGGGCAGAGGCATGTTTATTACCGTTCCCTTTAACAACACTTAATAAGTATCTGAGAACTGAGGGCACTAAATGTTGAAGCTTTGTAGATGGAATTATTTCTGGGCCACACATTTTCAACGGAAGACAGGTCTGGACTGAAGGTATGCCAGTCTAGTACCCACACTCCTTTACTACGAAGCCATGCTGTTGTAACATGTGCACAATGTGGCTTTGCATTGTCCCGCTGAGATTAAGAGGGATGTCCCTGAATAGACGTTGCTTGGGTAGCAGCATATGTTGCTCCAAAACCTTTATGTACCTTTCAGCTTTAATGGTGCCTTCGCAGATGTTCAAGTTACCCATGCCATGGGCACCAACACACCCCCATGCTATCAGAGATGCTGGCTTTTGAACGTTGTGTGTATAACAAGCTGGACAGTCCTTTCCCTCTTTTCATTTTCAGAATCTTTTAATGATATTATGGATTGTAGATGAAGGAATCTATACATTTCTTGCAATTACAAAATGAGAAATGTTGTTCTTAAACAGTTGGACTTTTTCCTCATGCAGTTCTTCTCAAAGTGGTGAACCTCATCCCATCCTTGCTTGTGAAGGACCGAGCATTTTGGGGATGCTCCCTTTATACCCAATCATGACACTCACCTGTGGAATGTTGCAAACAGGTGCTTTTTGAGCATTCATCAACTTTCCCAGTCTTCTGTTGCCCCTGTCCTAACTCTTTTAAACCGTGCAATTAATAATAAAGTTTATCCATTTGAACGTTAAATATCTTGTCTTTGTAGTGTATTCAATTGAATATGAGTTGTAAAGCAGTTGCCATCTGTTGCATTCTGTTTTACACAGTGTCTTAACTACACTGGAAATGGGGTTATATTACTAGGGGTGACCAACTCTCTTATGTAATGACTCAACAGATCATTACACAAGCAGTTGGGGCAGTAAATGATTCCACGCTCAAACCATCTGGTCTCCAAAAAGAACCTGGGTTTTTCACTACAACACCACTGCAAACGAAGGTGACAGTCTCTGGCTGTCAATGGCAGGAAACATAATGGGTGTAGTGACAACAAATATGCTAACTGCCAAGAATGGGCAGTGGATCAAACAATTCTATCTACAGGCGCACTGTTGGACCATCCAGAACCTGTTAGCCTTGTTTATAAGTCCTAATGGAACTCTTGCTCCCAATCCCCCCTAACAGCTAGGTTAGAATGGCCTAGATGGGGTTCATTCTGCTTCTTTCAGTCCAATGTTGCACCCTCTAAAAGTCTGTCAGCTGGGCAAAATCTCAATTGGCTCCCATCCTCCACTTTGATCAATGCTGTTTGCAGCTCTCCTCTCCTTACAAGCTCTTTCATGTGGTGTAGGGCCCCTAGGACCCTGAGAGGATACCTCCTTAGTGCACTTTGTCATTTGTATTTGGCGTTTCTACAGCAACCAGACCCTCCATTCCATCCCTTGTGGGGGTGGGTGTACCAGCAGATACTCACAGTTTTGTCAATTACAATACATTCCCCCACTTTCTTCTGAGATTAAAAATGTAAAAAGGACCAGGGAAAACGGCGGGACACGTGTAAATGAAGAGTAGGATTAAGCCATAGCTGCACATAGAAGGCCATTTAAACCGAGACTAGGTTTAGTGTGAATACACATATGCTCACATGACTGGGGGGATTTACAGTGCATATCCATGTGTGAAAAAGCCTGATTTAGAAACTGATCTCTACAGAAAGAACAGAATTGTGTTGAACTGTGTTCAAGTGTTCAGCTTTAGGGGTGGCACCATTGGATATTGTTGGCTGTAGAAGTGAGATACTGGCAACCTCGTATTAACAGTCAAATTTCTGCAGCACAAGTGTTACATATTTTTAAGTAATTGTGATTTGTAGTCCGATACTGATCCAATGTTGATGTTCTATATTGGCCCCAAATCTAATAACCCAGTCAGTTTATCCACTGAAACATGATTTTTTCAAACTAAAGATCTGGTTTATATGATTATTATATTTTATAAGATCTTTTATGGTTATATATTTTTATTTCACCTATACAGCTCTGAAAAAAAATTAAGAGACTGCTGCAAAATGATCTGTTTTTCTGGTTTTACTATACTACTCACAAAAATTAGGGGATATTTCAAAATGAAGTTTTGGTAACCTAATCAGTAGGCCTACCTTATTAAGTACAGGGTGAGCCACAAGCCAAAAGACACCCTTTTATTTTAGAAACAAAAGGGAAAATTACATATCTGAATATCCCAGCAAGTAATGGGTGAGGGGGCCTACCGGAACGTGGGCACCATCTTGGAAGTCGGCATGGTGGCTCAAGGCCAAGTTTTTCTAAAGAGAAGGTCGTAATGTAGCATATCAAATAACACCAGAATTGTCCCAGCAATCAATTCCTGCAATATTTTAATGTATCTTAATTCAAAAGTTATCAAGACATAAATTTTTAAACTTTTGTAGTTCATAACAGGTAACTGAAGATGGAATTGGCAATTCTGATGTCTGGGGAATGTAGCTGCCGTAGAAATAGCCACAGAATTCAACAACCGTCACCCAGAAAAAAAATCCAATTTCACATAGAAATGTTGCATCCCTCACAGCCAAATTCTAAGAAACCATGACAAAAAGCAAAATAAATCAGAAGTTCGCTACCAAATAAGAAAGTTCAACAATGGTTTTGGCAGCCTTTGTGAAAAGTCCACCATGCTGCGCTCCACATGTCCTGTGACTTTTGATGTAGTATGCCTGTGTTTGAATTAAACAGATACTTGAATGGAATTATATTTATTTAGTCTTCATTTGAATTTGTTCAATTCTCAAACGGATTTGGAGTAGAACAATTTGTCTCGGTTCTCACTGTTTGCTCAGTACTTGCTTAAACTCGTTCAAGTCGAGCCACGCAACTCATTTCAGCCGAAGCTTGATTTGCAATTCATGATACAGGACTCAGTGCACAGTGATACAGGTTCACAATAGTTGAAAAGCTCTTGTTATATTTATTGTGTATTTATTTATTTTTTACATATGACTAGCACTGTACGTACGTCAGTAGTGCTTTATCGGTTTTCATTAAATAGATTAATCAGTTGCACCCAAACTGCTATGAATAATTAACTAATGCAAATACAGCAGTTTAGATTTCCTGTTTTTTATTTTACAGAAAATAATTAACTTTAATGAGTATTATTAGTAACAAGTATACAGTGGTGCTAAACTGAAAATTGACATTTAGTAACAAAACTTTTTATCAAATCCCCGAAAACTTATACAACCAACTATATACAACTCACTTTGACTGTGTCTTTGACAGATTCTGTTTTTCACAGACTCCTTTACTGCTCCTTTCTTCTTGAAATTAAATTTATGACTCTCTTTATTGCTGTAATTACTCTGTTATTTCTGATTACACCGATAACCCTGTCTCGAAGAGTCTCCTCTTTCCATAAGCCTTGTCTCTTCCTCTCAGCACTGCGCTCACACTTCAGCAGTCGTCTGTGAATCCTCAAGTAGATGGGGGAGTGGGGATCCAGACCATGAAGAGGCGCTGTCTTGCCTAAACCTAAACGAAGGATCTCCTCATTCAAACGTATGTTAAACAGTGAGCCCTGCAAAGATTAAAAGAGTAAAAAAGTTAAAAAGTTGCGATTTGTTTTACATACCAATGTTTTCAATGCAAATAAGCACATTTATGTAATTTCATTCAGTTATGAATCAAAGAGTAGTGACATTGACATGCAGAAAAACAAAAAGAAAAAGATAAGGCTTTGTGTGAGAGAATCAAGCACAGTTAAATGTGTAATTTAGGGACCTGGCAACAGCAATAGCTTATCATTAAGTTTATTTGACGAGAAACAAAGGTGCAGTGTTAATAATGTTATTATCCATTATCCAAGCCATATTTACACAATTATTTACTGTATTAGCTATAGCTATAAGTGTTCCATATAATTCAGTGAACAAGCCAGTATATTACATTTCTTAAAATGTGATAAAACAAAACTATAAAGTGCAGTACATGTAAATAATAAATAAATAATGCATGTAAAATAGTCAGTCTACAGCTTGGATAACACTGTACATTTGATCTGCCCTCCAAATAACTCAACACACAGCCCTTAATGTCTAAACCACTGGCACCAACAGTGAGTACACCCCTTAGCCAAAATAGCCAAATTGTGCCCAAAGTGTCAATATATTTTGTGTCCTTGGACTCTCTTGGGCATGTTTAGTAGCACTTCATAGGTTGTCACTTGAATTCTCCCACCTTCTGTTTGAGAATGCCCCTTGATGCTCAATAGGGT
>JAUZSV010427663.1:0-10424 GCA_034780495.1 Parotocinclus cesarpintoi | reverse complement strand
ACGAATTGTGTGCAGAGTTTTAGAGCAACCAGACATTTCTACCTGGGTGCGTACTGAACAGAAATAGTATACACACACAAATAAACAATAATCATATTAACACATTTTAATTAGCTAGCAATTGACATAGCAATATAGTATGTTGGTATTTCAAGCTAAACAAGCTAGAATTAACATCACATAAACATTTTACAGAACATTGAAATGTTCATATACAACAGTATACTATATATATATATATATATATATATAGTCCAACATTATAACTAACATTTTTAAATAAATACAGACTTTAACGAGACTCACTCACCACTAGTAACAGCATGGACATTAAGCTGCATGTCTGAGGCAGTGCCATACATGTAATAATGGAAGTCCAGCTGCAGGCAACCAGAAGTGGATGCTGATATTGATGGACTCCATAGCTCAGCTGAAGCCCCAGGGACAGCAGAATATGAATCCAGCAGCAGGTATGATCCAACTGTATTTAGAGAAGTATAAGATAGAAACAGTAGTATATATATATATATAATTCTCACAACAATGTAACTATATATATCTTTATGTATGTGTGTGTGCGAGCATGAGTCACTAAAAAGTCTATACAGCAAACGAATACTTACGGCCTGGTTTGGAGAAGTCATCTTCAGGTCCTGTATCAGGTGTGTCAGTTGGTCCAGACCAGAACTCCCAACCATATATTTCTGGATTAGTATATTCATTTGTCCATCCACAAAAGTCCATCTCATCAAAATCACAATTGGCCATACAGGCTGTCAAAATATGTTAGCACAGCCACACTCGTTAAACAAAATTTGTAGTGTAAAATGACTACGCTTATTCAATAAACAATAAAGGCGGTACATACAAAGGCAAGATCCTTCAGTGATGTTGATGTTGTCCAAGGCTGTATCACATTCTGCAGTCCTCCCTCGCATTGCTTCAAATATGATCTGAGACATAATAAAAATAGTCTCAACAACTAACAACAAACGTTAACAACAAATATATATGAAACAATTAAATGTTATTTGTAAAAATAAAAATTTGCTTTAATTACATATTCCGTGTTCCTGAAAAAAAAAACTATTAATATATAGTTAAGTACCCATTATATATAATATCGCTGCCTAATTATAATAATTTCACTGGGGAAAAAAAAGCTCACTTTTAGCTGGCAGTGTGGTTTGATTTGATCCTGGTTTAATGATTTTGTACTTTGATATATACTACACTGATATTTTTAATAATAGATTTAATGAATACATGAATGAATAAACCTCAAAGAATAAATGTTAATGGAATTATAAAATAAATAAAAACAGATAAATGTGCACGCTCAAGACAATTTAGGTTTTACCCAAATATGTTCCAGGACATTGTAAGAAGTATTTTTTTATTCGTTTGCTTGCTTGTTTTCCCTGCTCTGGCATAAATAATTGATCTCTGGAGTTCATACTTGATCTGTGAGTTAAATAAAAAAAATGATGAAGCAGGTTAATAAGGCATGTATTAGGAGGTTGTATACAGTACTTACTTCAAATGACTCTCTGGCTTGATTGGACATTGTAACAGCTGCTCCGAGCCATGACGGACTATGGATTCCTGTCTTCTGCCATAATATGTCCTCTGTTTCAGATTTTTTGGCAAACACAGTCAGAGTGTTTTCACTGTCTATGCCATACATGTAGTATTGAAACTGAATACAGATCTGGGATGATGTGCCGAACACTGGACTGATCAGGCGTGCTTTCTTGAAACTACTGACATTGTCAGCCTCATGGTATATGTAATAGCCAGCTGAGGATGACAACAGAACTTAATTAATTACAGAAAAATAATGAACATCTGGATATACTAGTTGCATATATGATTTGCTAGCTCGATTTAGTCGATTTTTAAGTACACAGGCTTTTAGAATCTTGAACTTACTGCCATCAGGATAGCCCCCACTGGGTCCAGTGCCAGGTGTAGGGGTCTCACCCATATGGCGAGTCCAATCACTGTCATCTGTAGTGTCTTGCCGAAAATTACACAAGGGGTCTGCATCATTGTCAAAGTCACAGAAGATTAACTCACCTGTAATGAAAGGGATAAGAGTTCAAAATCATTCAAGTGCCACATTAAGTATGTTATGATATGAAACACTTTTATCTAGCTTTATCTGAGAGTATAGAACATTCTAAATATTCTCATGCACATACTTCTTCCTTGTGCACCCTGGAATCGTGCCAGGATCTTAATGTGTTTAAAATGGCTGTAAAATTATAGATTACAAATTTTATAGAGTGTATTGTACTCCACCCTTTTACAGCTTTGATTGTTTCGTGTTCTCTGCTTTTACAGCAAATCTGAGTGTGTAAGCAGTAAGCAGTGATATAACGTGTTTGCTAAAAAGAACTTTGGAGCTATGCTTTGCAAAAGTCTAAAGTTCAATTTAATACAAAAAAATAACTGAGAAGAAAAACATTAAGCCTTAAAGTAGCTGGCAAACTGCAAACTATATAAAAAAATAAGACCAGGAAAAGAAAACAAGAGAAGGATGGGCATGAAAAATGCTCTATGATAACTTGTAGAAATCAAGCAAAAATGTAGTGGAAAGGCATAAATTGCTAAATAAAAATAAACTCAACTTACCAGAATCAGCTCGGGCATAAATACTTCTATGTAACACACACAAAAAAAAACATTTATTATTATTATTATTTATACCACAATTGTCATAAATGGTTCAAGGGATTTAATAATAAGTGTCTAATAATCGAATCTAATAATCTAATAAACTAATGATCTTAAATACTGATGATACATATTTCATGATACAGGTTAAGATCAAACAAGGCATTTCATTCAGTGAAGAGTATTCCATTATTAAAAATATGCAAAGATTAATGAATCAAAACAGTAATTTGATGGTTACTGGAATCTACTCATTGCACTAATTGAAGAAAAAAACATTAAATACGAGATTAAAATACGGTAAGACATGGTGTCTTTAACATTTCAGAATGTATATATCTCAATATGATATGATTTAACCATTTACATTTTAATATATTCCTATTCATAGTAAACTATTCGCATTAATTTGTATGTTATAGTCATTGCTTTTTAAATCATTTAAAGTTTATAATCACACTTTTTAGTGTCCACATCAGATCATCTTGCGTTATTTTAAGCCCTATGTGTAGCACTATATTTCAGATTAGTGTACATTACAAAATATAGTAAATGACTAAAAGCACAAAAAATTACACATAATGTGGTACAAAATGTAATCTTTCATACTCACCCATTCTTAGTAATTCTCAAAGAATAAAAGCTACTTATACAGGATAAAAATATTAATAAAATTAGGCGGCCCATAGCTAACTGTTTCAGTTAGCTTCACATAGACAAATTTGATTTGAGTGCAACCAGACTTTTATAAGAGATTTTTTTGAGAGGGAGGGGGTGAAAGTTATGTCACTGGCATGTCATATTCTTCTATATTTTTACATGGACAATTGCAACACCCAAATGAGTCAATCAGTAACTGATTACACTGGGGCTAGGGAGTGTCACTTGGCCTTCTGGAGGCCACAGAAGTTTACAGCAGACACCCACAGTATGGTGTCTTTAACAACAAGGCAGTTTACCAAATAGAGACTGGATACGGCTTATGTAAGAGATGTTGAATTTCCTAAACATCTCGTCCTAGCAATGTCTGTCCTACTTCACAACTTTGTTATTGTAAAATCGTTTACAATATCAATGTTCTTTAGAACCAGCTTCTGAAATACGATGTTAAAATCCTGAGATGAGGAAGTTACATTCAGTTATATTCAGAAAACTCTGAATGTGATACCCTCCTCACTTATTGCTTAAAGTACCACCACTCAGAACCGTGATCATAACTGCCAGGGCAGATTATTTCAGCTAGTAAGTCATTGATGCTAAAATGTGCAAGCATAATATGTTAAACAATATTTGGAAACAAATAGCTGTATTCCTAATAATTTTTAATCAAGTCTTATATTTTTATTCACTACAGTAATATTCATCAAATCAGTAAATACAAAACCTAATAGTAAAATATATTAGTAAAAATGTATTGCTTCTTAGCCAAACCGAAACAGATAATGCTATTTGCAAGATTTTTCAGCAAAGATAATAAATCCATTGCTTAATAATTTGGTTTACAAAAACAAAAATCTATTCACTATTATTAACTGATACCAATTATCTGTGAATCCCAACCCAATTTTATAATAGGTGAGTCATATGGTCAAAATCCCGTGCTAATCACTGCTACTCCAGTGGTGTTCCACCCATCAATAAGATGTTTATGAGTGCTGTAAAAATAGTAATGTCTTGAGCCGCCACAAGTTGTCTGTTGTTACTATGGCAATTTAAGCTAGTATCTCCTGCCCATGTACTCAAGGTTAGAGAGATCACACTATTAGTCCTGCTCAGGTTTGTACAAATTATTATGTCTCAACTGGAAACACTTTTCTGAAATAATTGGCATCTAAATGTCGGAAATAACGATATATCCAAAAAATCCAAATCTAAATAAATACAATACACATGTAGCCAGGAATTGCAAAATCTGCAACAGGCAAATGTTTTGCAATATCTTTCCGCAGATCTGACATTTATGTCCTTGTTCCTATATTTTCTACTTCCTGAAAAATTAACTAATACCATCCATCTCCTGTACGTCTGAGAAGAATATTTGCCTAAGAACGATTACAGAAAACATACTGGATATGAGTCAGGACAATAATCTGTTCAAAGGCCACATGTAAAAACGTTGAGGACACTTATGGAGTGTCTTAATTAGTAAATACAGTATCAGTACAATATACACTGCTCAAAAAAATAAAGTAAACACTTAAACAACACAATGTAACTCCATGTTCCCTTTATTATTTTAAGCAGTATATATTTACACCTTCTTTTATGAGGGCACCACTGGTTTGGTCACAGATCTTATTTTAAGTCTAGTCCATGATGGTGGGAGCATCACGGTTTGTAGCAGTTTTGTTTTTGACCACAGTCTGGACAGCAACCAATGAATTAATTTACAGAAATATCAGGATGAAAAAGGTATTACACAATAGAAGATGAATGACGGAAGACAACGAACTAATTGGGCAATAAACTATTGTATTTCTGAATTTATAAATCAGGTTCGAACCCCTAACACTGTTCAGATGTTGTGAAACGGCAGTAAGTGTGCTGCTAACGCAATAAAGCTTCCTCATCTTTGGGCAAGTCTGATCAGAAAACTGAGTTATTGCTGCTAACAGAGGTCAGTCTTAGAGTAAACTCTTAGAGGTCACATTACTGTGTTTCGACTATGTCTGAAAAAATTACACCATTCTAAGTGACATATAAGTGACAATAAACCACCATGCCACCTGAATAGCATCAATTAATATCAGATAATTTCCCCATAAGATCAATAACAATGTGTTTAGTTTTACTTTAAATATTTATCTATAGCATGATGGCGCTAGCTAAGTAGATTAAATATAAATATACATAAATATCGAGAGAGAACGTCCAGATAAAGTCCATTCACAGAGGGCAGTTTTAAAGTTGTCCACGAAGTTTAACTTTTATAAACATTAACTAGAGGTTTATTTACAGTTTATTATTATCCTTTACATCTGTTCACTTAATTTTCCATTTTACTATTTTACCCTTCGTACAACACTGACTTTATAAGCATAGGAGTCAGGAAAAGATATATATGTCATTTAACATACTTTTAAAATATTATATGATTGTGAAGATAGATTAGACATGATAAAACAGTCACATGGGTGTGGATTTTTGGGATTGCTATATTGTAAATCACCGACAGGCACTTTCACAGTAACTAACAAACAGCCAACTCATAAATATCTTTAAAGAAAATTTAAAACTATTTAAATGAATCTTCAAGTAAATGCATTACATCTAGCCGTTGGTCATTGTTAATCAAAAGTTAGTCCTGTATAAGTTTGAATACAGTAGCGTATTTATGGTTCATATTATGATGCTTTCCTTAGATATTTTCCTTATTCACTAGCAGTCTGATGACATTGAGAAACCTGACTAGATCTTGTCTAAAGTAACATAAGATATTAAAAAAGTAAAGTAAAATAACCAGTGTGTTATGTATGCTAGTCAGTATAATTATATTATCATATATAAACATTGTTCTGTTTAAAAAAAAAAACAGCTGCCACTGCAGTCTATGCATTTAAGATGAGAATGCAGGTATGATGCCAATCGCAATTTCTACATGGTGTATACACTCACAAGTAACTCATTAGTAACACTATACTAAGACTAAGAAAGGTCTCCCTTTACTCTAAAAAAAAGCTTATTTTGTATTTTTTCAAGATGATTTTCAAGCTGAAAGGGACCATTAAAAGATAAATCGTAAATAATAGGCATGAAGGGATGCACGTGGTCAGCAACAAACAGTCCCTGTTTGTTTTTTTTTGAACAGATAACGCCAGCTATGGAGGACCAAGCCTGCCAAAACTAAAATAAATAAATAAATAAACAGTGAACAAAAGCGTAAGTAAACGACTCAATAAAAGGAATATGTTGATTAAACCTGTAAAGAATAATCATTATACATGACTAAATGAAAACATATACATACAAATAAATATATTAATATATAAAACGTGCATTAATTAAAATGTCGGTATTTTTTATTATTATTATTTTTATTTCCATAATTATTTCCGTATTTATTTATTTCTGCATTCATTTATTTCCGTATTTATTTATTTATTTATTAGTGCAATCATTTATTTCTGTATTTATTTATTTCCGTATTTATTTATTTATTTATTTCTGCAATCATTTATTTCTGTATTTATTTATTTCTGCAATCATTTATTTCTGTATTTATTTGTTTCTGCATTCATTTGTTTCCGTATTTATTTATTTATTTCTGCAATCATTTATTTCTGTATTTATTTATTTCTGCATTCATTTGTTTCCGTATTTATTGATTTCTGCATTCATTTATTTCCGTATTTATTTATTTATTTATTTCTGCATTCATTTATTTCTGCAATCATTTATGTCAGTATTTCCTTCTCGTGATATGAAAACGAAGGGGCGTGTTTTTCACGTTCGGGTTTAGCAATCCAGGGCAGACACACCTACTAATAAATCCACTTCTGGATCTTCCGTCGGTAAGTATTTGAGCAGAGCGTCCAAGCGTTTGGTCTTTATCTGAATTTAGGGAAATAATATTACGTATGTCCTCAAAGTTTCTGAATACAAGTGGGCTAACTTATGTGTCAGAAGATGCAGCAAACCGAAACAAAGTATTAGCTAGTGATGGGTTATAGTGCACCGAGGCTTCAGAGAGTGTGTTGAGAAATCCAGGAGGTCATGTAAAGCGTGTAGCGACATTAATAGACCTATTTTACCATTATAGACAAATCACAAATAAAATAATGAATGAATGGGTGGCTGGAAGGATGGATGAATGAACCAAACAAAGGCATGTTAAGATGTTTTCATTCCTACTCTTGGCAGTGATTACTGCCATGCGGACACGTGCATGGCAGCCAAGAGGCCATCACAAACAGTTGACATGGGGGTTTGTTCAAATTAAGGCTCGAGAAATGAACCTTTTTCCAAACAATTTGATAGAAATCTTCAAGGCTTCATGAGGCTTCATCAAGTACTATTAGCTATGGCCTTGGCCACACGAAAGAGTAAATAATCCACGTTTTTATTTTCTGCCTAGTCAGCCAAGAGCCTCAGCTCACTGGTTACATGTTGCCTGAAAGCAGTCATTAGCATTCCGTGTTACCAAAGGTACGTTGATGGAGCAAGACGTGCCACAGATCTAGAAAAACTGACCTAAGCCAAACAGTAAAAATGTAAACTGTGACATCGTTGATGGACTGTGGCAAATGCTCCACTAATGGACCAAAGCATTGCTTTGAATGTCGATAAAGCAATGGAATTTCAGTCGGACAATAAATCAAACCAATAATGTTGCGGTCATTACACGCAGACAGTATGTGGCAAATACTCCAAGAATGCATCAAAGCACTTCTTGGAATATTGTTATAGTAATGTATGCATCTTGTGCGCTACAATACGCTAAAGTGAACTTGACTACTTCTGAATTGTAGGTATGTGTGTTTACTGGGAAACTTCTTTCATGACGTGATCGTTAGATAGGGGAATCACATGTAGACTGTTGCAGTGAATTAATGTTATAATTTTAAGTTTGGGCATCATTGTTGGATTTACTTTATGGTGGGCTATAGTTTCATATCTATATATTTAGTAACCTAAGGATGTGTTATTTGCCTTTTAATCATTATAGAAATGTGGTAAACATATGCAGAAGTTTGTGCACATTACATTAATAAAATACATTAAAGTCTATTAGCCAGTCCCCAACTGTGACTGAACTGTCCAAATGCACAAAAGTAATGATCGCCTATTCTGAGGGGGTTAATAGGAAGAAGGAAAGGCTGGTCAGCAGTTATCGGACAACACTTTTATGCCATATTTCTAACATGTGAGTGACTTGCCTGTGGCAGTCGCTCCAAATAAAGTGATATAGATACGCATCCTGGCCACAAGTAAAAGAAAATTCAGTCAGCAAATCAAACAATTCATTATGTGCTCATTATGAGCACAGCAAAGGCGTCTCTAAGAAATAGCTATATGTGGTTACTCGAGAACTTCTGAGTTCTGTTTAAAAAATGATTTACGATAGTGTCTGTTGTTCTAGGCTCTCAGTCGAATACCTTCACAGCTAAAATGGAATTACAAAGCAGTGGGGAGGAATAAAGATGTAATTTGTGCTGCTTCAAAATGCTTTTAATTTAAGGTTCAAATGGATAAAGTGTTTTTTGCAAATCTTCCCTAATTTTGAATTTGATGCCTGCAACACGTTGTAGAAAAGGTTGTTCCAAAAAAGTTGGGACAGGGTCAACAAAAGACTGGAAAAGTTGAAGAATAAAATTTTACAGGTGAACAGGTTAATTGGAAACAGGTGAGTGTCATGATTGGATATAAAGGAGCATCCCCGAAAGGCTCAGTCGATCAGTCGTGTGATGATAAAGAATAGCAACCTTTTCTTGAATATGTTGCAGGCCAGAAATGCAGGAATGTTTATTAAAAATTGAAATGCAGTTGACTAGACACGCACACACACATCTCAGGTTCATCTGCAATGCAAAAAAAAGTCAAAGTGAATGTAAGAATCACTGTGTTTTTACATGCAATTTTCATTCGATTTTTAAAAAGATCAATAACGTATAACAAAGCCCCCAAAAATATGAGCGTATGTCAACGGCATCACAGTGGTAAAGTAAAGCCAGGCAGACACTAGAAAGTTTAAAGGGAATTATTATGCGGAAATGGCATGTTCTGGTCAAAATAAATAACTTAATTGGAACATGATAGACTTGCTGGTATAAACCCATGCTTTTCAGCACTTTGTTGCCAGTAGAAATGTTGAATTCTCTATCATTGAATACCAGTCTGCTGGTAACAAGAATTTGCAAAAATGGTCACTACAGACTTGGATGATAGCAGAACAGCTGGTGAGAAAAATCGGCTTCCACTCTGTTCATGTTCGTCAAAAACTGCTTGTGGAGGCAAAGACAGATTTGTCTTCCGGCATCACAAGCTAAGAGAGCTGAATCCAGTTCCCCAGTAGTCACTCTGGCAGCTGCAGCTAGAGACTAGCAAGAGACTGTAGGAAGGTTTCTCTCATTCAAAAGGCCTGAATTGGATAGCCCCTGAGACACCTCAAAAAGACACTTTATTTCAAAAGACCCTGCACAAAAGACCTGTGAAGACAATGACAGGAGGTCCCCAGCGGCAGGTTGTACAGTGGGCTATAGCTATGAACAGATACAAGGCACAACCCGCTAATGTCTCGCTTTTCAAAATGCTTGCATAATTTTTTTATTTTCTTCATGCTTCACATTTGTTTCTAGAAACATTGCTTTCATGAATATATCAAAATTCAATGCAAAAAATATACAAAGTAATACTATTGGACTTTATCTTAACTTTATCCTTTTGGTTGATAAAAAATACTAAATGTATAGTGGGTACAGAAAGGTAGGAGAGGTAAAGAAGAACCCAAAGATCATTGTGGCTGAGCTCCAGAGATGCAGTCTCTGGAGAGACCTTAGAATTGTTGTCTACCAATGTTCACCATCCAACCGGACAGAACTGGAGAGGATCTGCGAGGAAGAATGGCAGAGAATCCCCAAAACAAGGTGTGAAAAACTTGTTGCATCGTTTCCTATAAGTCTCATTGCTGTACTAGCTCAAAAGGCTGCTTATAATAAAAACTGAACTAAGGGGCTGAATACTTATGACCATGTGATATTTCCGTTTTCCTTTTTTGAATAATTTGCCAAAATTATACTTGTCTACAT
>JAUZSV010427653.1:0-10424 GCA_034780495.1 Parotocinclus cesarpintoi | reverse complement strand
GTTGCCATTTTTCCCTACTTTTTTAAAAGTGATTTGTGACGCAGCCCCTTGTCTCGTGACGTATCACAACATCCGCTTATAGCGAGCGGGAAATCGAAGAAAAGCGCCAAATGTAAGCAAACGAGGGTAGCATGGCTTCAGCTGGAGTACCATATGTGGTAGCCTTCAGCTACAGGAAATTTAAAATTCTTGGATATAACCGAAGGTTGGCAACATGTAACATGTGCTCTGTGTTTTAAAATGTTAAAGAAAGCTCATGAACAAATAAATTGTCTCTATTTTTTTGTAAAAAATGGTTATAATTAAAAAAAAGAAAAGGGAAGAATTGGAGTAAAAAAATACAGGTGTGTTTTACACAAAGTTCATCTGTTGTGTTTTTTAACATGGGGAAATATACAGCTGTGTATTTTTAATCATACACTTAAATATGTTGTATTGACTTGAGACTTGACTTGGACTCTAGATTAAAGACTCGTGACTTGACTTGGACTTGTATTTTGCGACTTATGAACATCTCTGATCCATAGCATGGACATGCCCACACACACTTGGACACTTTAGGGACACTAATTAACCTTTGAAATTTGGGAGGAAACCAGAGTATCCAGAGGAACCCAATGCAGACATTGTGAAAGCATACAATCTCTGCACAGATGGAAACTGAGCCTGGAATAGAACCTAAGACCGCCAGAGCTGTGAGGCAAAACCACTGCACCACTGTATCACCCTGTACCTATCCCCAGATCACCAGAAAATACAGTGTGTGCTGTAAGGTAAACCGATTCATCACAATTTCAAGGAAAGGTCCCATGACTGGCCAGACACAGCTGGTACCTGCATTTGAACTCTGCCCAGCCAGTGCTAGAAACATTCCTCAGAGATTTTGGATCATAATGATACGATAGCTGCATATATGTGATACACTTCTCCCATTCCACCACATCCCAAAGATGCTCATAGGATCATAGGATTGATATCTGGTGACTATGGAGGCCACTGGAGTACAGTAAACTCATTGTTCTGTACCAGTTTTATATGATTTGAGCTTTGTGACATGTGACACATTAGCCTGCTGGATGTAGCCATCAGAAGATGGTCATAAGGGATGGACATGAAGGGGTCCAAATTGTCTCAGAATATTTTGAATCTCATCCAACCAGACAACATTTTTTCAATCTTCTGTTGTCCGGTCTGGTCATTTATTCTCTTGTTCAAACCATTTCTCTTTTTATAACCATTACCCCAGAAATAACTGTTAGTGAAATAGTCAGAGCAGCCTGTCTAGCACCAACAACGATACCACGTTTAAAGTCATTTAAATCATCTTTCTTGATCTTCCCCATTCAAATTCTTAATGATTCCCAGTGATTCTGCTAAATCATTGGGTGATTAGCACAGGTTGCATGACAGCGCCCCAAATTCATTTGGCCTGGTCGGATGCAAAGTGAAGGCAAACGCACAATGGGTGGAGTGTCAGCTTATTACTCAGGACTTGGAATGGGGTCATTGATGCAGTGGCGAGGGACGACTTACAATACTTTGACATCATGATGGGAAATGTAATGAGAAGCGTCGTGTTTTAAACGTGTTTAATATGGGCTTTGCTATGATATCTGACTGAGCTGTTAGTTTATTATAATCCACTTTGCCAGCTTTGATCAAGTGCTACAGGTGTGAAAGTTAATTAAATGAAAGTTACAGCCGGAGGCAGAGCTTTTTCCTACAAAGCCAAACTGTGGAACAGCCTTCCCACAAATGTTCGCAACCAGGGCCGGAGTGGGCCCCTTTTTCATCCCATAAAGATGAAAACATATTTACATTTGTACAGGATCAATAAGTTGAAATTAAAATAATGAAAAATGTAAATTACATTTTTTTTACCCAAAAGAGAGGTGCTCTATTGTTAGATTTACGCTAAACTCTTACACTTCTAAATTATGTTGATTATTTTCAGCTTGAAACTGGACATTTGTAATTAATGGTGTGTATTGGGCTCTAAAGAAATAAACTACACTAAGTCGACATTGCAAACGTTGCGCAATAGCTGACCATTCCAGATTATTTCCATATCTCTGTTTACCGGCTGCAGCTGGAGTCTGTCCTCTGGAAAACAAGTTAGTTAATTTTGCACATTTGGCAGCTTTTTCTTCCATCTTCTTTCTTTTTTTTTTAATCTGGCCTTTTCGGCTCCACCTGGCCTCTTTTTACCCTCCATCACAGCCGACTGACGCTTCGTGCTATTTTGTTGCTAATATATATCGCTCCAGAAAGGACCACTTGTGGGCGCAACCAACACAACAATTGGGATGGGGGAATTCTCTCAGATGGTAGAACCCATCTAATGATGAATAAAGAATGCATACATAGTTAGATGGAGAATGAATGCAAGAAGAAGATTAGATAAGTGACAGATAAGTGTCAAAATAATATTTCCCGTCCAACCGGCCCAAACTCGAGATTGATATGAGCCGGCCCATCGGGAATCTTCCCGAACCTCCCGATTAGCCACTCCGGGCCTGCGTGTGACTGAGCTGGAGTATTGTAGCCCAGATCACTGAAAGTAATGCCACAGGCCTGACACCTAGGTAGAAAGGGTGCTAAGGAAATAATGGATGAGTTCAGAGGCAAAAGCTTAACTAGAAAGACTGGCCAAGATTGAACCTGATGGGGTTCAAATCTCACCTCTGCCAAGCTGCCACAGTTAGGTCCTTGAGCAATGCCCTTAACTCACCATCGCTTGAATTGTAAGACTGTATCAGTTGTAAGTTTGCTCTGGATAAAGGCATCTGCTAAATGCCGTAAATGTAAATTTGGTTCACTTAAGTTACCTAATCGTTCAGCTTACAATTGGCCATTGTTCAGAGAGAGGTGCTTTGTGTGTTTTCCTTCATAGGCTTATCAGCCACTTACAATTAATACAACCTTACAGAGTACAATTTATTCACTTAAGGGTTAATACTTTTCATGATGCATGCTTGTCATAGTAACCTTTTATCCATCTTTCTGTCACAGCTTCTGATTGGCATTACAGTCTCTACTCTCGCTTGGCAGAGCATCGCTGAAGCAGCAGTGAACCCCAGGGGTGTGCAGCAGTTTTGGCACTTTTCCAGGTTATCCACTGCTGTTTTATGTAAGGTCTTGGCATTAAATCAACTTGTTAATGGTTCATTAAATGTGCAGAAATATCAGAAAAGTTTGTGCTATCTTCTCTATATTAAGAAAAGAAACAAAACATAGCATAGTATAAAGGCCACCATTAGACTATATATAATATATTGTGGACGATTGGACCTAAAGATGTCAAGCATTTCTACGATCTTAATTCCAATCTTTGTGATTGAAATCCAGCCATTTCACCCCTTTCCCCCTTTTAAAAAGATTAATTTCTGTTGAAGCTTCTTTGGACTGTAGAATGGCAATGTATTGCTTCTGACAGATGTTGCTACTCCTCAAGTGTAAGAGCAGATCACACAAAATACTTGCTACTGTCATCCACAAAAGCTGCTTTTCTAATTTATTTAAAATATTAAGTAAATTTTATTAATACTGCCTACAAAGTCCACTATGTACGTCCTGAGACTGAAAAATAATAATATTCTTTTTGTCATTATACCATTGCTAAACCATCAATTTAATCTAATTGTGGCCTAAGACTTTTGCACAGTACTGCATAACTGTATACTGTGAATACTGAAGAGGTGGTGGCATGAATGGAGAATGAAGAATGAATGATTGATGTCTTAAATTAATAATGCACATAAATATTGGGGGACAATGAAATAACAAAGTCATAACAACAGGACAATCATAGCAATCACAGCAATCACATGCACATGGGACATAAAATATATTAAAATACTCCTGCATCAAGTTTTGAATATGTTTGGATAAAAAGGAAACATTGATATCAGACCAGTATCTCTTTTCAGCCAGTTTTCAATAGTAGGTTTATAGAGAATATATAAATATGGTATGGTTTATAGCTCTGAGAGTTCATTTGGATATACTTTAACAAGTGTGGGTGTTTATGTGCTGCTAATAGGCATTGGTTATTTTAAAATGAAACTCTTTAATATTTATACCTCCTATCTATGCATGTAAACTAAACTGCTCTCCTTAAGGCCTTCGCTGCCACATTAAATGTACAGTTGAGCTAAATTAGGTTAGCTTTTTATGGCACGTGTGGAAAACGAATGAACAGACACGATACTTTATTTTTCATTGTAATAACTTCTGTGCATGCCTAAATCAGTGGGGCTAGACTGGAGGCAATGATATTAGGCTAACTGCAGGGAATTAAATATAGTGATGTGAACTGGGGCTTGCCTGAGACAAAAAAAAAAGATTTGCATTGTAGTAATGACAGCTCATTAAAGGCAGTGCAGGACCTATTGAACAGTGCTCCATAACACTAAATTATAGTTAATCTAATTATGCTCTGTGAAACAAACACAGGGCTCTATGTCTATAGTCACCTATAAACCCTGTATATTTTATTCATTGAAAATATAGTAGAATATATTTTAATGTACTATATTTTCCTTGAAAGCAAACTGCTGTGTAAAAGAACAGTGGCTATTTTTTTAATTCATTTTAAATAGTTTATTAGTTAATAGTGTCCAATTGTGTCTAATAATATTTGATGAAATTTCACAGATTTTTTAAAACTGAAAAGTAAAAAATAAAATAACACAATAATGCAAATTAAATGATGCATTGTTGGAAAACCTGTTTTTTGTGAAGATAAATTATTGGCAAAATTGGCTTTCAAGGAAGTTGCAAAAAAAGATGCAAGAATAATGGTTCAGCTCAATGAGGAAATGGCTGTGCAGTGAGGCTCCTCTAGTCACAAGATTTTGCACATTTACTGCATTTAGCAGACACTCTTATCCAGAGAAATTTACAAGTTATACATTTTTACAATCCAAGTTTGGGTCATGGGCCTTTCTCAAAGGCCAAAAGTGGCAGAGGTGGAATTTAAACCATGGACCTTCTGGACCTCCAATACCTTATCAGCTAGGCTATCACAATCCTGCTGCTTATATAATATGGGTCTGTCTGTAAGTTAGTTGTAAAACTAACTAATTACCTACATTTATTTAACAGTTTTTGACAGGTAAACATATATTAAAATGATCGACTTCACTGACTAGTTGAGTTTGATAATTTCCCTTGTTGCAGTTTCTCTTTTCTCTTGAGGGTTTCCTATGGGTACACTCGTTTACTCTCACTGCCCAAAACATGCTGATAGGTGGACTGGCTTCTCTAAATCTCCCCAGGATGTGTGGTGTCCTGAGATGAATTTGCAACCTGTTCAGTATGTTTTCCTGCTCAGAGAGCAGTGTTCTTGGGATATAAGATTAATTAATTTATATTGTAAAGTAAATTTAATGCCACACAATACACAATAAATCACAACAAATAACTGTTGTTGCATATTCATATTTTATATGATTATTATAGGACCTGTGTCACCAGCAATAAACTGTAAATATTTTTTTTTTCCAGTTAGCAACAAGAAAACAAAGGCTGGGAAGAAGCTTAAACTGTAAGTCATATATTTTAGTCTCCTGAGTTCAGACTTTGCAGTCTTCTTCACATGACATGCATGTAAGCCATGTTGCCTTCGAATGTATTTTTGAGTAACTTAAGCTCTTTGAAAAACATTCAGGTGAGGCATTTAAAATGCCTATCAGTGCAAAAACAATTCAATTTAACCCTATAATAAGGTGTAATCCTGTTTCTGCTGTATATGGATTTGCAAAACAGTTTTTTCAAAGTTTTATTAGGCCTAGAATGTTCCACATGGCACTGATGGGACAGGAAATCAAAATTTATTATCTGTCTGTACACTTCTTCAATCCAACTTAACTACAGGAAATGCAACAAATCTTTTGTTGCTATTTCTGACAGCATCGAGCTGAGCCATTGACTAAGCCACAAGGGAGTTTACTGGTACCAAAAACACTGCTCTAATGAAGCAGCCGTCTACATGGCCATGAGTGTGTGTTTACTGAAGACACTTGTAGTGGAAAGTGAAGTTTGTCTTCTTCACAGTGGGCTACTCCCTAGGTATTTTTTTTTATTATTCCCAAGTCCCTGTTGTGTTTGAGGAACTCCACCTCCCATTCGTATTCCTGTGTGTAAGTGTGTATGTATATAGTAGGCTTGCATGTGTGTGGGGGATACCAGGATGCATTTCCTCCTTCATGTATTCTCCTTGTAAATAAATTAAAGTACCACCATCATTTTTATATACAACAGTAAAGTGTTTACGTGGCCATGGGGAGTGGAGTGGATACCTGTTACAACACTCCAGTCCTCTTTTTTAAACTTTAATAATCTCCAGCTGTCAGGGACAACCTGACCTGCCACTTCTGCTTATAACTTGTCTCCTAGGCATGAAATAATTAAAGGTGCCAGCCAGAGATGGAGTCGCTGCAGTAAGCAGAGGCTGAGAGAGAGCCAGGAAGGCAGGGACATTATTAGATAAATAGCCCTTGAAATGGAAAGTGTGCACAAAGCAAAGGGGTGCGGTTTCCAAAGCCCTAGCCTTATCCATCTCCTCGAAGGTCCCCTGGTAGTGCTAAAGGGGACAGAATGGGATACCCAGGCTGTCAAGTGTCCTGACACGAAGAAGCGATCCACCTCTTCTGGTTCTCAAATCCTACACACTTTTGGTCTGTCTGGGTTTGGAAAGTGGCTAATTGGCAGATTGCACCATTCCTGTCCCTTAATTGCTCAGTCAAGGCATGTTAATTCTTTTTTTGTGTTTTTTGACAAGTTAAAGTGGTTAGGATTTTTTGCTGCTAAGAACCCACTCAGATATAGTGCTGATGAAATATGTGCTTCGATGTATTCAAATGCAAGATTTATTGCAAAAATGGCTGCCAAAAACCTCAAATTATGCCGTTGCAGACACAGATAATACTGTAGCATCTAATAGAATAACAGCAGCCTAAACAGACTCTGTGGACACCTGATGTTTTTAATGGTATATAATTTTAATGTCTGTCAGTACAACTATAGCATAATATTTTCTGTCCGTAAATCTGAGCTATTCACTGTAGTACCATTCACAGGGCTGGATTAACATTTTCAGTATGAATTATTATTATATTAATTATTATATATGTCTGATATTAAACTAAATGTAAATTAAATAACACTGATCCATAACGTGATCCACTGTCTTTATACTTTGTCCCAATTCAGATCATACAGCAACAGGGCTTAAGTTTTAAATGCAGTATACTTCACTACTACTCTCTTTGTCTCCCTCTGTCTTACAGCCCCCATCACTCCCTCCCATCTCTCTAAATATTTACCACTCCTTAACCACATTCACAGATTCATTTGCAGCCTGCACCCCTTTATTGACTGGCAGAGAGGTGATTACTGAAGCAGTCGGGCCCAACCCATGTCTTTCATTTCTCAAGCAGTGGGGCCTTACCCAAGAATAACAATCCTGTCAAATTAACCATGGGGGCCTAATTTATTTAAATACGCTAAATCCTCCCTCTATACCACTTTTCCTGTGCATAATTTGTCTTTTCATTGTTGCAAATTTACTGGCAATACTATCAATTAATGATGCCAGCTCCCTTTAAATGGTGCTGGGGAAAAATGCATCAACACGCTGGCTGGTTTGGAGAAGAGCTGGCAGACGGTGGAATATCGCAGCCTGATTTAATGTCTGTTTTCATTCATTACCGAAACATTCCCTCTTTTTTCTATATGCACAGGAAAAGCAGCATAATTATATTAGCTTTGTCTTTAACTGGTCATCTCCATAGCATTCTCCTTCATAAATAAAAAATAGAAGATGATTATAACGATGTATTGTTTCAGCTACATACAATTCCAGGGAAATCTTGAAACAGTAACAAATAACAAACAAACAAAAAAATAGTAGTAGCTAAATATAGATCAATTAAAATATTTTTACATATGTAAGTGATTATAAGAACCATAATTATGATGCATTTAATTATTGTTCACTTTTGATCTCATAAAGCACGAGACTAAAAGATATATGTATGAAATTAAACTAAAACATATTTATATATCTGTGACACCAATAAAATATGATAAAACATGAATTTAATTTAAATCTAAAGTTAATATACCATTTTTATTGCAGAGCAATATCTATTTCTTGTGGTTTAATCATACCAAAAATATGTATGAAGTGTGTACTTCAGTTAAATTAAGTTCATTTCAATTCAATTTAACATTATTGTCATTATACTAGTACAGGCTCGCACAGTATAATTAATCTCTGTTTGGATACTTATCCAGGGCAGTGATAAAGAATAACTTAGTTGACATGCGATATACTAAGTAAAGAAAGACAGAAATGCAATAAAGATAATATAAACACAATAGTTATAATAGCTATAGATAAAATGCAAATCAACAAACAACTGGCATGGTGTATGGTTCTTAACTAAGGAATAAGGGAAGAGAAAAAAGCTGTTTTTAAGTCTGGTGGTTCCGGCTCTCATGTTCTGGTACCTTTTTCCAAAAGGCAGTGGTTGAAAAAGCAAATGGTTATATGTGGGATCTGAGATGTCTTCCATCTCTACTTGTAGATTTCCAGTGTTGCTGTGATGTACTTGACAGCTTTCACCACACATTGTAGGGCCTTTCAGGTGTTCAGCAGTAGTAGTGCTGATTTACCAAACTGTGATGCAGCTGTTAATAATGCTATCTACAGGAGACCTGTAGAGGGTGCAGAGCAGCTGTTGTGGCAGGCCTACTCTCTGCAGCCTTCTTTATTATGTTGGAGGTGTTCAGCGACCAGGTGAGATCCTTGGCTATGTGGACACAAGAGGGATGAGCTCAGTAGTGCGTGCATTGTGTTTTCCCTCTTGAAGTCGACAATCTGCTTTTCAGTTTTGCTGACATTGAGGAAGAGGTTGGCAGTGAATCACTTTGTAAAGAGCTTCACCTCATTACTGTACGGTCCCTTATCATTATTGGTGATTGTTACCGATTATTGTTGTGTCATCTGCAAATTTGATGATAACATTAGTGTTGTGTTTTGTGGTGCGGTCATGAGTGTTCAGTGTGTAGAGCTTGGGTGAAACATTATGTTCCAGCAGCCACAAAAGTGATGACACACTACCTATAGTTTTTTGTGGGGGTGTGTGGGAAGTCCTGACAATGTTTTTCCTGAAGGATAAATTGATTCTGTTCCTCTTGATTGCTCAGTATTAAATTGAATGTCTACATAACCCTAACCTCGCTCTGCAGAGTCATTCATCACCTTTAGTCCAACAACTCTCAATGTTCTTAGCATTTATTTAGCATGTAATTAGCATTTCTTCTATTTATTTATTAACATCATGCCTATATTGATGACTATATCTGACAGGAGATAGCTTGCAACTGCACAGGTCAGACACACTCAAACTGGGCCAATTTAGAGAAACTAGTTAACCTACTGCATGTCTTTCGAATGTGGGGGGATAATGACATACGGTACTCTAAATGTGGCCTAGAATCAGCCTAAATCCTTGCTTTAAGGTCTACCATCTGAATGCTACTGCAGAAAACAAGACTCGTCAGGCCAGATGATGTTTTTGAAGTTTTCTTTTGTCCAGTTTTGATGAGTCTGTGTGAGTTGTAAGATCAGTTTCTTATCCTTAGCCAGTATGAATGGCACTTGAGTTTGTCTTCTGTTGCAGTAGCCTATACAGAGGAATGCAAATACACTCTGAACTCTACCCAAAATATTATAGATTATTAATGCAAATTATTATGGCAATATTACAGTTATTAATATTTGGCATCATTTTGTTATTCAAAAATCTAGTCATGATTGTGAATGAAAGTTAAAAGCCAGAAATGTTGACAGTTTTCTTTAACAATTAAAATAATCACCACTAAAAAAACAGAACTACAACAAATAACTACAATTTTAAGTCAATAAAATGAATGAATTCAAATGCTGCGTTTTTTTATTTTCTGCCACACATTCTAAAAACGTAGGGGTTAGCTTCATTAAAGCATGGATAATCTCTCATTAATTTGTGACAAAATATAACCAAAACTATATACAACAGCTCTCATTTGCTCTTCTTGCATGTAAGTGCAAGTGAAGTAAACTGTTGGCTGTGTAATTAAATAACACATCTTTACTATTTTACACATTTACTATTTTTAGGGCTCTTAACTTGTATAAGAAAATACCTAAATTTGGATACATAGCCTTTGGATACCCAGTGAGACCATGCTAGATATAAATTACAATGGGTATGCATTTTCTCCTAAAAGTGTAGACAGAGATATTTTGAGGGAAGAAAAGTCTTAACCCTTAATATTCAGTCGCTACTAAGCATATGTGTGTGTGTGTGTGTGTGTGTGTGTGTGTGTGTGTGTGTGTGTGTGTGTGTCTGTGTGTGTGTGTGTGTGTGTGT
>JAUZSV010427642.1:0-10425 GCA_034780495.1 Parotocinclus cesarpintoi | reverse complement strand
AAATTAACAAATTAATAACAGTTAAATTAGTAATAGAAAAATTAAAAATGAACAATTTTAAAACAGAATAGATTATATAGCTGTAAATGTTTCGTTAGCCTTCGTTAACTTAGTTTTGGGTTTTTGGGAACCTATTATTCATATTTTGTTTTTATAAACAAGCAAAGCAGACTTAGTTTGTGCGGACTCTAGTTTCCCTGCACCAAAAAACATGTAAGGTCAATTTGTGCCTCTAAAATGACCCAGCAAGACTGTGTGTGCTCTGCAATAGGCTGGCACCTTGACAATAATTGATTTCTGCCCTGCACCCTGAAATCAAATCTTTAAATTATTCCAATAAAAATAATTATCTCTCAGCCAGCTGCTGGACCATTGTTGTCTGTGTGCATCAGTCTGGGGCATCAGTGGCAAGGAAACATTTTGTAAGGATGATACCTTGAGAGGACCAATACTTGGCCTCAAATGGCTCAACCTTCTTTGGCAGCTTAGATGATAAACATTAAGATTATACTAAGTTACTAATAAAAAAGGTTTTAGTTATAGTTTACATAAACAAAACATAACTATAAAGATTATAATAGATTTAGAAAATAACACACCCGGCATGATTTTGCATATGGTCTTTGTAAGTGTCACAATCCACACTTACAAAACTGCTAGAAATTTTAAAGCATTTTTGTTTTGTCTCTTTACTACTGATTTGTGAAAAACTATTTTTTTTTCCACTTCTAATATACTCTTATATTCCAACTCCCCTTCCTCTTGTTTTTACCTTACAAAAGATTCTATATTTTCTAGCAATATGTTGTTTTACACAGTAAAAGTGGAACATGAGGGAACAAATATCAGCCATCAGAAGATAAAATGCCCTAAGCATATGGCTGATAGATGAATGCCCTGGACCCAATTAGACATGTCATTACAATACTATTTCTGGATGAGAAATTAGCAGGTGCTCAATGATGTGCCTTATGCATATAAGCAACTCTAAGCAGAAATACATTTATAATTCTTTGTTTAATGTGCATGACCTATTTAACTGCAAATTACACAACTGCTGGCAATGTTTGCATTTTAAAAGCGATGGGTTTCTCAAGAGACAGAAGATATATCAGTGTTTTGTTAAGGAAACACTGATCAATATTATAATACGGTCAAAATATTGTGTCAAGTAAAATCACATTTATTTATGTACATTTTAACAATGGTGCATTGTCTCAAAGCAGCTTTACAATATTACATTATCCTAAAAAGCAAGTCTATGGTGACAGTGGGAAGAAAATGCTCTCTGAATGTATGTATACTTACATGTCAAATAACACCAAAACCTGTGTGATGACTAATGCATTTGTGCGTGTGTGTATGTGTGCGTGCGTGCGTTCGCATTATCTTAACTGCAGGAATGCTAGGCCTTTGCATTGCCCGCTTGCCTGCCAGCCACTGCCATTCGCAGATTGCTATTATCTACCCTGTCAAAGCCAGCAGGTCCACACCAGCCAAATTTAGCCTGCACAGCCCACAAACCCCAGGGCCTCTACCAGAGCAGCTTGCCACTTCAGCTTCTTCTTCTGCCTTTCACATCTGCCATCATTTTCTCAGTCACTCTGGATCAGAAAAAGATTGATGGGGTGTATGATGATATCACAAATCTACAGAGATTGAGCGTGCACAAGTTTATTTGTGTGTATGTCAGCTAGATGATGTGCCTTCAGAAGGTTAACAGGAGGCAATCGCTTTTTGGGGCATATTATGTGGCAGAAGGCTGCAATTGGTTTGTGGAGTGGAGTGGTAACTGTTGGAGATGATATGGACATAAAGGAATAGGGACAAGACTTCAGACGCCAGCTGTTAGTATGGGCTGACCAGTGCCAAAAGCACCACAGCATCCCCCTGCAACCAAATGAGACTGGCCAGCTGGAAAAGTGCAGTCTGTGGGACCTAGCGTGGCCCCCCACTATGCAAAGAGCTGGCGTCTGTAAGCAGCAGTGCAGAACTGGACATGCAAGAGAAACTTGTCTGTCTGGTGTCTTCACGCCCAAGTGAAGCCCAGTAAGAAAATTGCTCACAAATTAGCAAAGCAGAAGGAGTTCTCTGAAGGCAAATTGCAGCTAGGCAAACATTGGTTTTTCAAAATGTTGGCTGGGACACCAGTCATGTCTTGATTGCAGACATTGCAAAGGTATCATTGCATTGTACTGACAGCCAGGCAGCCAGGTGAGTGCATCACACCTGTGCAGTGGACACCTATATAGAGTCATTCAGAGATTTACAGCTGCTGTACAAAGTCATCATGTAAACCTCCCCGTTGGTGACTATCCTTCATTGCACAGCGGAGATAGTGTAGATTCACAGAAATGTTTGTAGTTATCCAGGATATATTTAGGAAATACTGAATCAGAAGCCGCCACAATTGCTTGCTCTTGGAGCCTCTAGCATGCTCGAGGATGCACTCACCAAACTGAATGCATTTATTCTGGTCTGCTGAGACCACTTGGCAAAAGAGATAGCTCTGGACTATCTCTCTTACACCATGCCATGCTATCATTTACCAAACTGTCACGAGTGGTGTTGAGACAGCCATGGTCTTACTGCTTTCTCATTGTGGGCTTAGAAAGAAAATGGCATACACCTGAAAGAAAGCCAGTTTATTTTCCAGAACACTCTCACAGGTAATTAGGAACTTCTCTGAAGTGTGCTCAATACAATAAGAGCTCTCTGGATCTTCTGTTCAAGAATAACCTTGCTCATTTAACAGACGACAGTGAGGAGGCTTGTTTTCATCCTCTGGTGGATTGGAGAGTTGCCAGGTTCTTAAGGAACATTGTGGCACTATAGATCGCTCATCAGGATCAAGTTGGGAAAATCCTTTTATGGCTTTGGCTTTATGCAGGTAAGCAGCTTATAATCCATCTGATCAATGTCTGTTCAAAAAAATGTATTAGGACAGAAAAAATCTGTATTTTAACTGTAAACGTTCTGGCTGTGAACAGCTGGTCACCTCAAGAGCCAATCAGTTCTGTGGATTCACAAGCAGAGGTGTGACTTTTAAGAGTTTAAGAGCTGAAGTCATTCAATTGAAAGCTCACTACTTTACTAGCCATGTGCTCACTTTGTTTGTCCCCCACATACCTGTATATTCTCTCTCACCTATAACTATATAAACTGGTTCATTATTCACTCTGATTCTCTGCTTCCATGGTGTTCATAATGCTTTCCATAAACGCATTTATTGCTTTCCATCAACCAAAAGTGTTAATGACCATCCCCTTAAGTGTTGTCTTTCCTCTAGACATGGTCCTAACAGTACATTACTTTATTTTCCATAAATATTACAAGAAAAGGTTACATAAATTAAAAACAGTTTAGTATGTGAACAAGAATTTAGGTGTAGGATACAATTGTATTATTGTTTAGGGATGCACTTTTAGATGGCAACATTCATGTTTTTACTGATTTATGTATTATATTTACATTTATGTATAAATGGTATGCAGTCTTTTTGTGAAAATGCCTTATATAGCATAGCATTAGTTGAATTTGGGAAATCCTACACAACACAGTGAAAGAAAAACAAGAATAACACTGCTTGGAAGTGAAGGGGGAGTCATTTGGTGCCATTGAACCTACTGCTAGAGAAATTGAGACACTGTGGAGAAAATGTTGAAGACTGACCTTTTCCTCTATGGAAAAAAATAATAATCTTAGCAATTAAGTAATACTTAATACTCTAATTATGTGTGCCATTTAGGCATTGCCAGAGGGGATTTCCAAAATGAAAACGACAGTTTAGGTTGGTGTTGACATCTCCAGCTGTTTAAGCCCCATATGTGCATGCTGTCTGGGTTTTAAAAGATGTCTAAGGAATTTCTTTTAATAGGAAACTCACCACTTTCACTTGTTGGTTTCAAGTAGAATTAACTGGGAAAATGGTACAAAAAGTCTGTGCTGGGATGCACAATACATACCAGTGGCTTTTCATCTATTGTATATGGCACAAACATGAGCCAAGTCAAATGGCACACTGGTTTTTATCAAAGATGCAATGACGATAAAGTAACTTTACAGTTGAGTTTGTAGACACAAACACAAGCCAAAGCAACAAACTAAACATGAGCTGTTGGCCAGTGGTCCAGTCTGGTTGAAAAACAAACTGGCTGGCCAGCATTTAATAAAGCCACAAAGAGCAATACAGAATTAAAGTAGGACAAACTAGGGCAAGACTGAGAGACATCCTGCGCGCGTGCAAGAGAAAGAATGGCTGCATAATGATATCACTCCCAAGAGAGCCTTCTTTAAGACAGGGGCTCTCTATTTGGGGAAGCAGAGGTGGGGGTGTATGCTGGGCAGAGGGTGGTCTCAGATGGGTCCTTTCTCCATCTTTAAAAGAATGGCGGCATTGCATAATCTAGCAAGCCTTGGTGCTGACAGCACAATGATTTATGCGCTCCGTCAATGCAAGGCAAAATGCAAAAGCAAGAGACAGCTCATGGTGGTGGGGACAAGGTATATGAGCATGAGAACAGTAGAGGGGGAGGAAAGAAGGAAGAAAATCAAAATAGTAGATGCAAAGATGGTGTGGGAACACAAAACGGAAGGCGAACAGGGTGAATGTAAGACAGACGCACCGTGGGACTCCTGACTAGACAAGCCTGTCTCTCTCTTCTCTTCACACCATACTTCTTTCCAAAAGACACCTGGGATGGCTTAAGTCTGACAGCTCTAAGTCATCACCATTAGAGCTAACCGCTTTGTCCCACAGAGAGATGTAAAGTAATAAAAGGTTAGGGGAAAAATCTAAACATGATATTAATCCTAACCTGTTTGAGTGCTCTCATATACGATTGCAAAGGTGCCCAGTCTGCTGAGGATGACTGCTCAGGCTAATATGAAGAATAATTAAGGAGAGCAGGATGAACAATGTACATGTATCTAGCTTGACTTACGACGTTACAAAGAATGATGAATCAAAACTGCTAAGCAATACAAGAGTGATGTCCATGACGAATAATGCACCAACAGTGCTTACAGAATTGCTAGTAGTAGTAGGTATCATGTGGGTTGTCACTTATGGTCTGCTTGTGCTAGAACCCAACCTCCTTTACCGAGGAACTTTTGACTCGGAACACAAGGTCATTTGGCATACTAATAAATTTGGTACTTAGACGACTGAAAGGTTTGTGTGATTTATAATATGGTATGTTATGTTTTATTGGTGTATTTTAAATTAAACTCAATCAATTGTCATATTTGCTTAACCCAATTCATGGTCACTGGGGGTTGGGATCTAACCAACAGCACAGAGTGCAAAGTGTGAACTAATCCTAAACAAGGTACATGCAATGCCTGTCCATTATGGTTGTGTAGCTCATGTAACTGCTGTTTTGAACAGGATAAGTGATTATGCTCTTTACCATTTAACGTTTAATCATTTTTGAACTCGACTGGATGCACAAGCTTTACTGGCAGCCCTCAATGACTATTCCTGATCAAGTTTTTTTGGACTTAGAAGGGTAAACTTGGCATCCGGATGAAAATGCCAGATGCTGCTGTTGTTTAAGTATAGGGGGAGGCCACAAAACACTGTAGACTATAAAAGACTACTTTTCCTGAAAACTATTTTTCCTGTTTTAATTCAGTGTTTTAATACTGCATACAAAGGATAGTCTAATCTAATGTTGGCCTAAGACTTTTGCACAGTACTATATGTCCTATAAAGTTTCTGGTGAAGCTGCAGTCTGAGAATATATTTCTGAGAGAGTAACTTGGTATGAATGGGATTACCTTAGCATCCCTCAGCATTGCTTGCTGCTTTGTTTCCATAGACATTTGCCTCCTGAGAGAAGCACACTAGCAGGGAAAGCAGGTGCTGTCAGACTCCCACACCACAGCATTCATTAGGAAAACCACTTCTTACACCATGGTCAAATAATTGGACAAGTCTCTAATTGCCTACTTCAGGAATTTGGTTTTGCATATCTGTAGTGTGCACCCCTTCACTGCTAGACCAAGCCTCCTTCCCAATTTCTATCCCTGATGGGAATCTAAAGGTGGGTTTGCATGTAACAGAGAGAAAAAGGTTTGAGAAGGAGAGAGTTGACAACTGTTCTATATCATAAGGCATGTAGAGTATTCCCCAGGGGTAGTGAAAAATGAATGCAAGTTACAACCTTTTGAGAAATCCCCAGAAACATACAGGCAAGTGTAGTGTTTTAATGGCATGGTAGCGCACGGGTGAAGAATGTGCTTAAGGAGCTACAGCAGAATTATGTAGTTGTGAGGTAAGGGACATTATTCAGAAAGACAGAAGAAGAAAGAACAGAGCAGGAGCTAGGAAGAGGCATGAAATGATTATTTCTTTGGCTAAACACATTTATGGCTATGAATATGAAGAATGCATCATCAGCTTCACAGGTCCTACACAGGTATTCCACAGGGAGGACAGTCTGCTCAGTTATACTCACCTGGGAAGTGTGACAATACTTTATTTATAGATCAAAATAAAGTGTGTGTCAAGTTTTTGACAGTGTGGGCCTCAACAGTTTCAATTGATTCAGTTTGGTAAGCTTTTGTCTGCTAGACCTATTCACATAATGTCCTTTTGGCTCCTTTTGCATTAACATTTGGCATGTTTGCTGCAGTTTTGGCATTTATTCTGCACATAAATGTAGTCCTACAACTGGGTGGCTGGATGAGGCCTGACAGCATGTAGGGTGTGCACTGAGGGATCAGGGTAAGAAGCAGGCATGCAGTTATTTCCTTTGTACTAGAATTTACACCAATTTGCTGTACGTGTATGACGTGATGTTTAAACCCTGTAAGTTTGTAGGAGTACAGTACTGTGCAAAAGTCTTTAAAAGGCCACCATTAGATTAGCTGCACCACTGTTTAAGCAACATAATGGTCATATACAATTATTTACATTTATGATACAATCATTATTTGTCAGTCTCTGTATTAGAATTCAACCAACAAGAAAATATCAGAAAAAGTAGCGTCTGTAGGCTATAGTGGAAAGTACACAGTTAAGAGAAAGTAAGAAACAGAGGATATTTTATCATTTTTGTGACCAGTATATTTAGGGTGATCCTCTTACACATGAGCAATCTCAAAGCTTCATCAGGATGCCAAGTTGACCCTTCTAAAGTTTAAAAAGGATTGATCAGGAGTTTCTTTTTTGGTAAGCATAGCAAACAAGGATCCAATTTTATTCAAGGGGGGCAGGATAAAAACACTAAGATATGTAAAAGCTCACAATGACTGGACATGAAGCTCAGTGTAAGAGAGTGTTATGGAGTGACAAATCCAATAATTGGAAATATGTTATACAGTATATGGTCATTGTACCATTGCTAAGCAACATATTTAAATGGGTGCCTATCACTTTTGCGCATTTCTGTATATGAGTGGAATTTGTATCTTGCTTCTTTGCTAACTAAGTATAATCAAATAATTTGTGGACGATTTGAGGTTTTATGGATCCTTTCGTTAGACAAATTTCGTATGGCAAGCTGCTAACCCCATATATACATCTACTCCCCTAATAACTCTGATGCCCCACTAAGGCCACTAACACTTTGACATCCTTGCTACTCACCACAGGTAACCAGCCACAATTAGCCACCTCTGATATAGCTGTACACATCCCACATGACAGAACTGGGCTATCTACTAAAATTACCATTACAGCCATGATGGCACTGTTTAGGGTAACCGTCAGTTGTGGGAAAGGAAGAAAAAACTATTACAATAGCTATAAAAATGTTACTAAAATAAGGCATTTTAGTCCAACAGTATTATCACTGGAGCTACATAAACAAGCAGCAAGCAATAAATAATTTAGAATTAGACTTGTTGGGTCACTTGATGGAAGCATGCTTTCAAAGTAAAAATCTGAAATGAAAAACTGATGAAACAGTTTCACAAATGACCATTATTCATATGTAGCAGGAGACTTCAGTATTAAATTCAAGCACTTTACAACAAATGGCCATGCCATAGGGTGCCATTTTGATATATGTGTGTATGGGTGGCTAGGACCAAGAACAAAAGGCTGCTATTTGTCTGCATGCTCATGGGGGAAGGTGCCATATCAAACATGCAGCTACATCCTTCAGAGCCTTCTGAAAACAGGCCTCTACGTATCAATTACCTACCTGTCACCTGCGCCAGTCACATAGGCAAATCAGCCCAAGCCAGGCAACAGTAGAACTGAATGAGATTTGTTTTGGGAGTGTGCATGTGAAAGAGCAGCATGTCAGACATATAACATCAAAGCAGCGTGCATTTCCGACCACCATTCAAAGTTTGTGTGTGGAGCATGGGCACAGGTTGTAAAACACACACACACACACACACACACACACACACACACACACACACACACAGCAAACGTCAAAGCAAATGTGTACCTGTAGGGTGTTTGTATATTTTGTTTTGGTATAATGTGAGCTGACTGTTAAGGTCTATGTGTGGAAGGCTTGCTCCAGGCATGTACGTGTGTGTCTGTGCATTTACATGTAATGTCTCTTTACATAAACACAAGGCAAAACAAAGTCTACCTGACCACAACTTAAAGGGAGAAGATGTTTACATGCACACGCAGTCTTTTGCCTTGCCTGTGGCAGCACATTCACACATCTTTTTGTTTTAAACGCATACTTTGTCATGAATGACAAAAGCACATACTTCCTCTCACAATTTCTCCCGTCTACTTAAAGCCTACACATTGGAACGGTCCATTAGGAAGTACCTGGAACACTCCACTTGTCACTCCAACACAGTCTGACCCAACACAGAGAACCACAGAAGCAGGTGAGGTGAGAAATCTGTTGGTTTCTAAATGTATAGTGTGTTATACTGCAATGTTTTCAGCATTCAGTTCTCAAGACAGACCTCTGTAAAACTCCCAATGTCAGTGTGTGTGTTTTCTGAGAAAGCCCACAAGAGAGCAACCAGTTTCAAATAACTGCTTGTCTGCTCAGCAGAGCTCTAAAGAACATGCCTTGGAGGTTGACTTTCTAAATAAGACGCACCTTTGTTAGTGGACCGAAGGGGCTTCAGCAGCTGTCTGGATTACAAGAACTGACTAGAGGGCATGATGCTGTGAGGCATTTCACTTTTAACCTTGACCTGCTCCACTTTTTTTCTGTTTTAAATTTAATCTTGTACAAGTTTTGTTTAACCCCTTATACATTTGCACTAGCCACAAAATTTACAGATAATGTACACGGAACATTTAAAATGCAGCAATTTCCTGATTCAAAACCTAGAACAAAATCCTGGGAAATTCCCAACAGGGTTCATGTGTGAACAAAAGCCAAAAGAATACCAGGTAGGAAAGCTAACTGGGTGATTAAAAACAATGTAATGAACCAACAACAGAAGGGGCTTAAATTGAATTCAGAAGAGGAAGAAGAGAAATCAGTATATTGGACATGATCAGCCATTCACGTCAAAGATACATTTTCAAAGTACCATAATGTGCTCAGCTGTGAGCCAAAATGAGAATTAGTGGAGGAGTGGAGTTAAGAAAAACAGAAGCTGATAAATTAACTAAAATGTTTGAGCTGTAAAATCTACCCAATCTATTGTAAGATTGTCGGGGTAATGTTGTATGTGAAAAAATAATGCAATGACAAACGCTGTCAGCATTTGAAAAAAGGGCCATTTCATTTTCAGTCTTTTTTTCTCACCTTCACGCATCATGCCAACAGTCAGACACTTCATGAAGCGGCAGGCTTGGCAGGACTTCCGTCGGCGCTTGGTGATTTCACATTCATTGGTGGCAGGACAACTGTACTCAATATTGCCTGTGACCAGAAATAAACAGACAAAGGAAGAATATGTTAAAGTAAAGTTATCAAAACAACGAGGCTGCTGAAAGATATCTAACAGGCAATTTAAACACCTAACCCACTATTCAAATCACCAGTAACAAAAAAAAACAAATTACAATTTGAAAGTGATTTGCAGTGGATGTAGATGACATGTAAAATGTCTTTTTGTCTATAGAAACAATTTCCCCTTTTAAAACCATTTTATTTTTGCACATGCACTTACAATAATACATGTTTATGCCTAGTAACCTAAATAAAAGAATGCACATGAGAAACGCACAACAACATATAGATAACAGTCAAGACAAACAAAAAGGATTTTGGATTTTGAAATGGGAACACAGTGGAAAGTTGAGATAAGAAATAAGAAATAAGAAACAAAGCTATTTGCTATTTAGAACCATTTAAGGGAACAAAGCACTATGGAATTGTGAGAATCCACAAATAAATTGTCGCTCTTGCAATCGCTTTTTTACTTCTTCCATTACTTCTCTCTCTCTCTCGCTCTCTCACTTTCTCTCTCTCTCTCTCTCTCTCTCACACACACACACACACACACACACACACACACACACACACACACACACAC
>JAUZSV010427631.1:0-10425 GCA_034780495.1 Parotocinclus cesarpintoi | reverse complement strand
ATTACACGTATATAATAGGATTTGTTTCGGTGCTTTAGGATTTGGTCCGAATAAGCGGCTGGTCCTATTAACTGGAATCAACTGTATTTGCTTAATTTTATTGTTAATACAATCTTAACTATTTTAGTTAATATCTAGGCTGCCCAAACAGGTCGGGTCCCTTTTTGAGTTTTGGTTTTCCCAAGGTTTCTTCCTTCTATATTCAGAGAGTTTTTCCTTGCCACTGTCGACCTAGACTTTCTCAGTTTGGGATTGGCCTTTTAAGATGATCTAATATTATAAAGCTGCTTTAAGACAATGCTACATTATAAAAAGCAATATAGAAATTGACTTAAACCACAATACCGTAATTACTCTACTATAAGAGCTTTTTTTTTAAAAATGACTCTATAGTGAGAAATAAACCTGCTTAGTTTCTCTAGCTTTCGTTTTTGTTGTTGTTGTTGTTTTATTAAAGAGTTTAATGGTGTTTAAGGTTGGTTGCTCATTCATTTACCTTTTATTGTTTTATTCTAGGTTGCTTTTTTGATTGCCTTTTGTAATATTCTACTGTTATTATCTGATTTGATTTATTTATTCCATTTTAGCTGAGTTTAGTTCTCTATTTAAGGAAAGCAACGGTACAGAAAAGAGTCTGTTTAAAGAAACACACAGTATCTTTACCAAAAAGAAGAAAAGTCTTCTCTTTATGGATCTTAAGGAACTGTTTATTTTTTTATTTATTTAATTTTTTTGTTGTGTGCTATTAACTTTATTTATTTATTTATTTATTTATTTTTTGCAATAGACTGATTATTTGTTAATATGTACTTAAACATTTTTATTTAAACAATATTTTAGGTTTGTCTTATCTTTGTCTTTAGGTTTGTTTGTTTTTTCTTTAGTCTTAGCTAATTTGTTAGTTTTTATGATTGGTTGCTGGTTTTAAGTAGAAGATTTATGTAAGTTTTTTTTTTTCTTATATTTGTAATTGATACTTTAAGTATTTTGTTTTAATGGTTTTGGCACTTACACTATATTGCCAAAACTATTTGCTCACCCATCTAAATGATCTAAATCAGGTGTTCCAATCACTTCCATGGCCACAGGTGGATAAAATTAAGCACCTGGGCATACAGACTGTTTTTACAAACATTTGTGAAAGAATGGGTCGCTTTTAGGAGCTCAGTGCCCTGTGTGTGTGTTTACATTTACGTTATACGAGCGACTTACAATGAATACAGTCTTACAATCGTGAGTTAAGGACCTTGCTCAGGTACAACTGTGGCAGAGGTGGGATTTTAACCCTGGACCTTCTGATACATAGTCCCTTTACCAATAACACCTTAACCACTAGGCCACCACAGTCCCAACTCAGCGTGTGTTATGCCTACTTATGCCAACTTATACTTTTTCCACTTGTACATTCATTTGACGGTCCCTTATTTAAAGCATCCCCACTTACCCTGATGTGCCCAACCTCTTTGCCCAAGACAGCAGAGTGACTAATACAGTGTTTAGGAGGAATATAATGTAGCGTTTGCCCCCAAAAAGCGCTCTGACGCAGCGTCAGGTGTAGTATTTTATTAAAATATGTATAAAAACAAGACAAAATATACGCATAGATACTGGTGTCGATAAATATGCATACAATGCCTAATCAAATAAATCGTTCATAGCCATACACTTATACATACATGGATATAGATTGCATTACAAACTGGCAGTGGTGATGTGTACCCTGGTAAGGAGAGCCTCGATCCACAGAGGAGTTCCCCGAGAGAGAAGTAGCACTGATTCGGTAAAGCTTAAACAGCAGCAGCGTTCACCTGAGATGGGTTCAGACACACGACGTGTGAAATGTTTGATTTCATGACACGCGCTTGAATTCCACAGATTTCCAGAAGGCCGAGCTGAAGCCGGTTGACCTGTCGCGTTCCTCGTGCTGCCTTACGCGGTCATGTCTGGTGGTAGTGATGATAGTGATGATGATGGTGATGCTCGTGATGGTGGTGATGCTCGTGTCGCTGCACCACCGGGCCTGCGGGGGGCGCGTGTTCACGCTCCGGGTGCTGCTGCTGCTGCTGCTGCTGCTGAGCGTGTTTGCTCTGCGTTCGGGCTCTGAGCCTCTTGCTGTGGCTGTGCTGCAGAGGGTGCGAGGTGTAAGCGTGGGGCTGATTCTGGTTCTGCTGGGGCAGGTGATACACGTCCTGGCCTCCGTGGTGCCCGTAGCACTTGCTGGCCCTCGTCGGGGTGGACGCGATCAATTTGGACGTCCCTTTCGGAGCTCTGACGTAGTGGAGAGCCCGTGAGGCGCAGTGATCGTTCATGACCTGAGAGCGGCGATTCTGGGAGTGAGGGTCCAGCTCGTGGGAGCAAGACCGGTTCTGGGAATGAGACGGACGGGAGGAGTGCTCCTGACGTGCCGCAGGGGGCGCCGTAGCTGTCGAAACACACAGAAATGAGCATCTGTAGCTCGTGTTTTGAGGTGAAGGCCTCCTGGACTTGCACTACGGCAGCCGAGCAACTCATTAACGCTTAACATTGGGGAATTCTTTATCGAAGGATCCTAACAGATTCTCGTGCAGCCTAACCTTCGAATCTGGACGTGTAGTTCTCAATGCCGGCCAGGTCCAGGTAGTGGTTCCTCCTCTCCGTGTTCTCATCCACACAGTAATGGTTCCTCTCCACGGGCTCTCTGAAAATTACAGCACAAAAATGGTAGACTTACAGCCTCATTACTTGTTACTATTTGTCCCGAAAGAAATGGCTTATCCTATTAAAAGCACTACTGTCATGTGGGAGGAACCCTCTGTCTGCTTAGGCTTAAGAAATCTCTCAAACTTGCACACATGGAAGCCTCTGGCCAGGCGTGACTTTCTGATTTTGACAGGAAACGGGCTCAAACTCTGAGCAGAGACTGACCTTACGGGCGTGGAGTGACGTTTATCTCCGCCGCGCGCCTCCTCGTGCTGAGAGGAGTCCAGGCGGACGCTCCAGTCCCTTTCTGGGGGTGAGAAAATGGGAAGGGAATGAGGTCACAAACTTTTATCCTTGCAACTAAAAAGCGTAGAAGGAAATTAAGCTTTACAACTACCAAGTGAGCAAGCCTTGGGCGACAGTGGCAAGAAAAAACTCCCTGTGTGTTATAAGGGGAAAACCTGGGGGGGACTCGACCTCCCTGGGCAGCCACTTATATGTAAGAATTAAACTAAGTTATCTAAGTAATATATTTATAGTAATAGTTTAAATACTACGGCTGTATAAACGGGATGTTCGTTAGGTTCTGTGTCCCCCACCTGTCCCGTTGTGCACATGTTCCTTCCTCCGACCGCTGGAGTCCGGAGTAACGGTCAGCTTCACCCGCAGTGTTTTGCTCTTGCTGATGCATGACTGGTTCACGGATGCGTCCACGACGTCGTAGATCGTGTGCATGAGACTGGACATGTCCTGCCACACACACACACACACACACACACACACACACACACACACACACACACACACACACACACACACACACACACACACATTAGCCAAAATCATTTGAACTAGGTACAAACCAAACAACTACAAGCACTGATTATCTCATTAGAACAGCCCATTAAGCTCTGAGATACAATCGACTGTTTGTAAACAGCAGGTTCTCATAGTTGACGTGTCGGATGTGGACGAGACAAAGGCTTCTCACCTCCTTGGTCACTTTGCCACTGTTGTCGAAGTCGTAGAGCGTGAACACCCACTCCTGCTTGTTGTCGTCCTCCATGGACACGTCACACTCCAGGTCCTGCCCCACACAAACACGCCCGTTTGACTAAACGAGGACCGTTTTTCCTGGTCCTTACTTGTTTAACTGCTTCTTTAAAATGATATTCTAATTTTTGGGGGTTGTTAGTCGTATTGATTAAATGCAGGCATTCACGTTAATGAAAAGTCCTCACGAGTACAGTAAAACAAGTGTGCGTGTTCTTACATGCAGGCTCATGCGCTTCTTCGCTTTGTTGGTCTCTTTCTCTCCTTCCTCGCTGTGCATGAAGTGCAGGGAGCTCTCACAACCCTCGGCCTTCTCAGGTGGCAGGGCCACTACATGCGCGCACACACACACACACACACACACACACACACACAGTTAAACTATTTAATATCAGTGGTCTGCTCCAATGGAAGGAAACTGTTAAAATCCTGGACTGAGAATTTAAAACGTGAAAGTCGGTTTTGTTTTAACTTCTTATTAGGGGTTTTAATAAAAAGTAAAGTAAAACGTGTAGTGTGCGTACATACCCTCTAGAGGGCAGTGGTGCTCTCCAAACTGTCCATCCTTAAACTCGTAGCCTTCGTCCTGCAAGAGGGCAAAACGCAGTTTTAATCTGTCTGCTCACGTTGTTATAGTGTGTGTGTGTGTGTGTGTGTTTCATCGCTTTAAGCAATGGTCTTGGTTTTCCTTCAAGCAGCTGGAACAGATTTAATTTTATATCAACCACCCTCCTAATATTGCGTGGGTCTAAAGTGGTTTTTACAAGCCTTCGGGAAAAATCCACGACGCAGCACGCGACGTGTCCTGTGACTTTTGACTCATCCTGTGCTGTACATTCACACGGAATCGCAAAATGAATCCAGAGTCCAAACACGGTGCCTAAAAGCCACATCGTGTGTCAGACGTTTCGTCAGCTTTCAAGCTAAACATTAGCTCAGACGGTGACGGATCCAAATCACGTCTGAGGCGCTCGTGTTTATTCCAGACATTCTGTGCTTGAACCAGGAGGAACAAGACAAAACTGGGATTAAACCCAAAGGCACAGGATGGAACCAGGATGGAACTGGAGGAAGGGAAATGAATCAGGAGGGAACCTGGAAACACGGGACAGAACCATAGTTGACGTGACGAATGTGGAAAAGACAAAGGCTTCTCACCTCTTCTCACATGGTCACTTTGCCACTGTTGTCAAACCACGAGGAGAACCAAGAGGGTCAAAAAAAATACCAGGATGGCGCTGGGATCTGAGGGCGGGAACCCAGAGGCACAGGACATACCAGTGATTGAACTCAGGAACGGGATGGAAGCGAGATGAACCCGAAAGCTCCTAGAATCCAGGAACAGAACCACAAGGAGGAACTGGGGTTTGACCAGGACGGGACAGAACCAGGATGAAACCGGATCACAGCAAGGGAACCCAGAGGAACTGGACGGACATGGGATGAATCCCAGAAGAACGGAATGAAACTGGGACCAAACCCAGATCAACAAGACCAAAACGAGTTTGAACCTGGAGGAACAGAACCGAACCACAAACTAGGATGGGCCAGAGCCAGGATGGAACGGCATCGCGGCGAGGAAACCCAGAGCAATGGAACGGAACTGGGACGAACATCGTCAAGCTGGAATCCAGAGTAACAGGATGGAGCAGAATGGGATGTCAAGCTAGCGGATGTTTACGTCGTCAATCTTCCGACCCCACCCATTTCACGAACGTCTAGTGCGACTCCTGCTTTAAGAGCTCGAGCATTATTCAGGGTCTGCCTTTATATAAAACAGCTCGAGGACAGAGAGCAGCTGGAACAGTGTTCGAAATGTCAAATTCAGCAAATCTATTGTGCCTGGGACTTGTTTGGTCACAACATGAACGCGTGAAAAGGGTCCAATAATTAGTGTGGGAAGCCCGCCGGGACGGTACCCGATAATTACCCCGGAATGTGTGTGAAAGGGGCTTTAGAAAAAGAGAGAATGTAAGACAGATGAAAGAGAAATCGACATTAAAAGAAAGAGAGATGAGGAATAAATGATAAATGACAGCAGGACGAGGAGTACATTTTGCAAATAATACGTCAATCCACAGTCCAGTTTACCGACTACACATCTTATCAAACATGTGGCACCCAGAGCCCCCCCAAAAAAAAAATCCCCACCACCCACAGTGCCAATGTGGCGGCCATATGCTTAATTACGGGCATGGAAAAGGCAGCCTCGTTCATTAGCGCAAAGATCTGCTTCTAATAACGCCGAAATCTTTGGGGCTGAGGTAAACAAGAGAACCCCGACAACAAACCGAGCAAGAGGAACAAAACTACAAACAACAAAGCAGCTCGCAAACGCAACCGTGTGCGCTTATAAGTAATGGCAGATGTTCCAAAGGGCCTCTGCAGTCAAAGAAAAGCAAAGTCGTTTTGGGTTTGTTTTTGAAACGCAATCCGGCGAGGAGCTCGTTATTTTTTATTTTTTTCTCCCCTCAAAATTCGGTTTGACAGAAATGGCCCGACGTGAAACGTCACAAGTTCTCTATAGGTCGAGGGGAAAAAAATGCCAGATGAAACGACTAACCACATGGGAACAATCTGTGAAATTTCTAAAACAGCACTCGTTAACTTTACGCGCACCAGCGAAAGGTAAACATTTCTCCTCGGCGCTGGGAGGAAAACCTTCGCTCTTCTTACATCGGGTTCGAGTTTCTCTCCGGTCGACGCTTGAACCTTTTGACGTACCATCTCCCATTTCATGGGCACCAAGTTTCGACGGTTAGCTCGTGCCAGTTTCACAACATTGTTACTCGAAATACTAGAAACAGTCTTCTGGCAGGACCACCCCAATCAAAAAAGTCCACAAGAGCAGATCTAGGACCAAGCTTTGGAGCATAATTACAGCGAGTCAATATAAAAGTGCCGGACCATAGAGGCCAGACGTTATTCGAAGCAGTTCTGACAAAAATTGCCTAGAGTGAGGGCACCTTAAATTCACTCTGACTTTCAGTCCCATTTTGACATTTTTAAAATCCGGCCACCCGTCTTTCCAGTGGTGCCATTACTTCTGGGGCTGACCGTGACATAGCGGACCCAAAGAACGCTTTCATGTTGAAGGTGTGTCACAGGTTTTCGTTGTGTAAACGTAACCGAATAACTCCTCGGCGAAGAAAGCCAAAGGGCTCGCCGGACGTCAAAGGGTCGCCAGGCTGATGAAAAGAAAACAGCAGTAAATCTCTCCCGATCCGGCGTAGTGTAACAGGAGAGGAAGTGGAACCGCTCCACAGGAAACTGAGCCCAAACTCAAAACCAGATGTGTGTTTTTTCACACTAAAGAATAGAGAAAAGGGTGTGGCTAAAGAAGAGAGGGGTGGAAAAAAATCCACAACCAAACATAAAAAGTGTGTTTTGACTTGTCATCGTTTTTTTTATTATAGTTTATTATAGGCTAATCGATTTAAACAGACCAACAAAGGATCGGCTGTTGCCTAGCTCAAGATGCAAATGATCAAATCGGACCCGGACCTGGGGAATTTGGGGCTCAGGGTAACGCTTTGAACTCTGAAATCAAATTTGCCCAAGCTGGATGCTGGATTTTACTTTAGTAATCAGATTACTCGTAGCATGCATACCAGGTACTTGATTATAATCTGTTTTCAGTCTCCACGGTTGCCAGGTCCAAATATTTTCAAGGCTTGACCTAATTTTCCATTGACTTTACCATCTCTTTTTGTTTTTCCTCACTGGATCTGGCAACCCCCGGAAATAAAGGCAGGGAACTGGCTATCGAAAACAGTCTCTGAAACGCAGTACACACACATACACGAAAAAATGAATAATTTTATTCAGATCGTTTTATATTCAAGTTTAAAGTTTGTGTCACATCCAGATCATTGACTGGTTGCAAAGCAGAAATCTGATTATCTGATGACTTACAAAATCTGATTTGTACAGTTATCGGATAAAGCGCATGTAAACGCACTCACTATCAGGTTTCACTTTTTTGTGCAAACGTAACCTAATACTAACCCTGATGGTGACAAACCAAAATGGGAATCGTGCTGAATTTTAAGTGGTACCTCAACGATTTCTTGGTTAATTAAAATTTTTCACAGTATGCAATTTTAATCAGATTACATTTACATCTGTTTGAACTGTTCTATATAAGATCATAACCGCAACCCTTTCAAACCACAAAAACGTCCTAAACCGCTTTAATGGGTCACCAGGATTGCCAGCCGACCACAAATCCCAGGCAGTGGCCCAGTTTATTACCGGTGCTGCCCTCCTCTTGGTTGATGCCATCCTAGTCACCCCTCCCAACCCACCCCGAGGTCAAACGCGAAGCAGAGTTTTGTCTTGGCAACACATAAAACGCTCGGGAAGCGCTTCGGTCGGACCAGCAACGACAGCTGCAGCCAGTGCGGGGGTCAGAGAGGAGGTGCAGACACGGCCTGCATTTTGAAGTCTTACTAAGCCCTAAATCAGGGCGTCATCTGCTCACGGTCGGGGACACACACGCCACTGCCAGCTTTGTTCGCCAAGTTGCGCCAGCGTCCTCGGGTCCCGTCCTATTCGCGCCTGCCTTTAACTCGAAGGAACTGAAAGATTGAGCACACCTCCACTTCAGGCTGAATCTAAATCCCTCCCAGATGTGGGGGGCCTCTTTAAGAGGGGAACCCCTCACCCCATTCTCGAAAAAAATCTACAACACGCGCATCTCTAGTCCGTGAGACTGTCGAAGGGGTGAGCTTTAACCTTCCCAAATGGATCCCAAAAAACACACAAACAAAAAAAAAAAAAAACAGGGTGTGTTTGGTCCTGGCAAGCCCAGCACCAAGTCCAGAGCCACGTCTGAAATCGTTCCTTTACAGTCCTGCATATTCGCTGGGTAGTGCCCTACAGGTATTTTTATGGGTACGCCTAGGCACTGTCTCTCTCAGAGTGCTGCTCTGTACATCGCAACCCCTAATTAGAGTCCCAAAGCGTTTACAAATGTTTTTCTCTCACCTACGCTGCCTCTGAACTTGTAAACCGCATCGTGTCATGTCTCACGGCTAGACCGCGGTGCCTCAGCCCCCTCTGAGTAACGGCGCGTTAACGCCGCAGAGCAGCGTGAAGCCTAGTTAGAACCCTGACTCGACACGCACGCCCGTGTTTGGGAACAAAACCCACATTCTCTGCAGAGGCGCTTTAATCAGGTCCTGTAATATGCTCTCGTGTTGATTTTCTAACCTTGTCATTTTAACCAGACGGCTAAATTGACGATGATTACAGGACTAGGAACGTGGAAAAGCAGCCAACTTTGACGACGCGCCACTCGGTCGCACCGAGGCGCCCCGCGTCGCTCCCACATGGCAGTAAAGCTACTCGCTAGTCAGACAGATCCCGGCCCTGCGCCACCTCGACCAAGAAAAGGAAGGATAAACGTTTTTTCCCCCCATGATACCCTATAATGGAACGTCTCAGTCTAGCTGAAAAAAAGAAAACTTTAAAGTCGAGCTAAACAGCCAAGCAAAGGATGGGTCATACCTCGACAGAACCCTGCGATGGGCTGGCACCCTGCCCGATGTGTAAAATGCAAATTTTGCAAAAACCATGCAAATTTGTCTGTAAGCATGTTTTCGCCTTCAAAGCATGGTCCTAAAAAGCGTCATATGCACGAAAGGTTTTCCAAACTGCCCTGGACCAGCGATTAAGGTTCTGGACTTTAAACTTAAAGGTGCAACAGTAACGGCCCTTAAAACCCCCCTTAATTTTTGATAAAAAATCCAAAAATTTCGCACAAGCGATACAAGCACCAAGGACTTTCAAGGCATTCTGGGAAATAAAGAAGAGCCTTGGAATCTGGGCTTGGACCGAAATGTAGAGTTTTATGAACTTGCATATATTCCACCTCGACCAAGAAAAGGAAGGATAAAACCTCCCGGGCTACACTTCCCACAAAAATGGGGGGATATTTCAATTTGGGGTAACCCCCAATTTTTGTGAGCAGTATACCTGTGTTGACAGTGCTGTCCAAAAGTCTTAGGCCAACATTAGATTGGTCGATGATTTGACCCCCAAATTTTCCACTGAGCCTCAATTCAATCTGTATGAACTTTAGGATATGTTTATGATCTGCCTTATTGAAAATGGTTTCTTGGCTGCTACCCGTCCAAAAAGATTTTTGGACTGTAGAAGGGTTACGGATTTTCAAATACTGCATACAGATATTCCCGTATATTCTGCTTATGTTGTAAAAAAGACTTAGTTATATGGGCATACCATTGCTAAAACAACTTAACATCTAATCTAATGGTGTCCTAAGACTTTTGCACAGTACTGCTTGTGAGTGCATGGGAGTCCATCATCGTTTTTACATTTTCTTTTAAGCACAGAGTCGCTCTCACTTCCCGTCTCTTTGACTCGTCCTTGGCCTTCCAAATGCTTGCAAACCCCCGTTCCAGTCCTGTTCAGTTCGGACCCCGAGGCCATTTTTGACACGGACACAACTCTTTGGTCCTTGCCGTGAAGTTCCTCGGGTGGGTCAGGGGCTCGTACACGGAGTCAACGGTATACAGTGTTCCCTCTTTTGTGGCGTGGGTTACGTTCCAGGACCACCCACAATAAACAAAAATCCGCGAAGTAGGGACGTTATATTTATGTAAGTATTTCTACACTATTTTAGCGGTAGAACTTGCAGAACGTTTGGGTAACATCGTAGGGCTTGAA
>JAUZSV010427620.1:0-10426 GCA_034780495.1 Parotocinclus cesarpintoi | reverse complement strand
ACTGAATTCATTCAAGCCCTACGATGAAACCCAAACGTTCTGCAAAATCTACGGCTAAAATAGTGTAGAAATACTTATAGCGTTCATACTTCGCGGATTTTCTTTATCGCGGGTGGTCGGGGATAAACGAGGGAATACTGTATACCGATCAAATTAGAATGTTTGTCATACTAAGAAAATCCTTCCTAATCTGGGACTTTCATTCCACAAGAGGCTCCTGTTTGTTTGAATTGTGCAACATATTTCATTTTATATCAGACACCACCCAGCTATTCTAAATGACTTAACAACTCGACATGGTTTAAAGAGATTTTGTGATTTAAACATACAGATTACATAACGATATGCAACTGTTACCTCACAGACTGAAACTCTTTAGCCAGCCCTTCATCACTGGTCGCTTCTATGGGAACGTTTTTCAGAAGTTCCACCTATAAGTTTAGAGAGTGTAAAGATCTAAAGGTTGCCACACACAGCTAGAGAAACAGAATGAGGACAAATCTTAATGTACATGCAAGTTGGACGTACTTGTTCCTTCAGCTGTATGACGTTATGCTGGGCCGTCTGCACCTTCTCATGAGCCTCAGCGAGCTGCTGCTTAAGCTCTGACAGACTTGCATTTTTCTTGTTAATTTCAGTCTCTAGTTCTTTCATTTTATTTTCAAACAACCTGCAGGATAAATCGTTTACCGACTCGTGACTCATTTTGACCTTCAACACAATATTTGGGATATTCCATTCACTAAATTAGTATAATTCCTGTCTCACCGTGTGTGAATACACAAACAATGTTAAAAATGATCATTCTTGTGCAACTTTTACTGTCAATGCCTGGAAGTAAAGCCCAATACAAATATTTTACAGCTGTTTTTTTTTTTTTTTTTACACATTTTGGCTTGAAAAATGTAATTCTTTAATTAAGAGATTTCTTCATTTCTTTAAATCAACATATTTACATGTGCTGCAGAAATTCCATTCAGTGTCTAATGAGATAATAATTATTAGATAATAATTAGAGATACTAATTATACTATACTATACTATACTATACTATACTATTAGTGATCATCTCAACCAAATCTTATTTATTGAGGAAATGTACATTATTAAATGTACTGCATTATAATGGCACATGCTCTAAATTTACCCAGTTATCATTTATAGTAAATGATTGCTCTCAACACTGCTGCAAAAATCAATATTTAATAAATATTACAAATAATAAATATGTCAGCCTGGTCAGTTATCTGGAAAGTGATTTTTTTTTAACCAAACAAGTTTATTATAATTACTACAAGTTTATAATTATCCAAACAGGCCTTTTAGTGATTTTTTTCAATAGTATTTTTTATGGTTTATGGTTATAGTGTGTAAGCACACCTGGAAAAAGATGCATTTAATTTAAAGTATGGGAATAATGATTTTCTATAGGCACGGAGCGCGCGCACGCACACAAAATAAGCACACACAAACACACATACACAAAAAAAATCCATTTAAGTATTCAATTTGTTTTAAACTACATTTGTACCTCGTCACAACTGTCGATTTCCAGGCCTTGCTATCTCCCCCATCTATATTTGGAGCTTTTGACTGAGCAAGTAGGAGCTTCTGATTGAGCTCCTCAAGCTCTGCCTTCAGCTTCTCACTTCTGACCTCCAGACTGACCTTCTCTACTCTCAGTTTCTCTGCAGCTTCAGATTCCTACAATGGGAAACAAAACCACCCTTGGATTACATGGATTTGGATTCTTTTCTATGAATAAACACAGCACTAAACGATAGGTCACCTTTTTGATATCCCTGCGAAGTCGTTCATTTTCCATCACAATCTTCTCCATTGCTTTTGTTTTTGATTCAAGCTTTGATGTCAACTGAATCCTCTCCTTCAACCGCTCATATTCAGTCTGAGCATGAAAGACCAAAAGAATTTTGCTTATCAAAAGAATAGTGTCAAGAGATCTTGTGTATGTGTTTTAAAAATTATGTAAGCTCCCCGGACAAAAAAAACAACAACAAAACAAGTACCCTCATGTGTTTAAGGTGATGGGATTCATAGACTGAGAAGAGGTGGTACAGTTCGATTTGTGGAAAAAGCATGTGTGCCGAAGGCAACCATGTGAAGGAAGTAGCTGAATTTGCAGGTGTATTAGAGCTTACAGTCCACCAGCAATGGCAAAAATCCCAGTCTACATGAAATTTTGAAATTGATATTGAACTGTTCATGACTGGAAATGTGTTATCTGGTCAGACGAATCTGGTTTCTGTCTGTATGGGATTGATGCTATGCATCGTGCTCTTTGAAGACCTCAGGATGCCTTCAATGAGGACTGCAGCAAAGAGTGGCTCAAGCTGAAGGAGCTACTGTGATGTTCTGGGAGTGTCCTAACTATGCTGAAATAGGTTCTTGTGGTGATAGTAAATGCTGGAAAATCATTATTATTCCTATCACAGTAATACCCACAATTGCACTTCTGAATCTGTAGCTTGACAAATTTGCATATTTTTTTCCCTTGGAACCGAACTCAAAATTTGCATTATAATTTCTAAATTTGCAGGTCCAGCAGATCCGTAGATTTTATTTGTAGCCGGTAAGTTGCATATATAATTTTTAGCATTCATTTGTTATTAACAATAATAAAGAGAGATTATTTCATAAAAATAATGTTTTACTTACTGTATGCAATGATATTGCATGTGTTCTTATTATACACAGTCGATTCTGATTAATTGGACCACCGGTTAATGGGACCAGCCGCTTATTCGGACCAAATCCTAAACTACTGAATTAAATCCTATTAGATACGTGTAATATTATTTGCACCAAAATTCCGCTTAATCGGACCAAAAAACATGAAAAGCGAATAAGAAATATGAAATATCCGTGGTTACCAAAAAAACTCTTCGTCTCTGGCATCACTAACCGAAAACTCCAGAGTTTCTGCCCAACCCTCTACTGCCTCTAACATTTCCTAACAATGTTTAATAAACATTGAATATGTTACATAGCACGTCCCGTCTTGTAAAACAGGGCATGTTCGTTTAATCAGACCAGCCGGTTATTAGGACCAAAACCATTGTGTCCCGATGTCCCGATCATGCTATGAAATGAAACAAACGAGTTCATGCGCCATTTGCTTCGGTCCAAAAACCATGCATTTTCAAAATTCAAGGAGGATATAGAAACGCAAGACAATTCTCATCTTTACAGGGCTGCAAATGTGACTGATTAGCACAATGTTGGACACATCTGGATTGGCCTGCAAAATCCCCAGATGAGAAATGTCTAGAAAATCTGTGGGACTTCCGGGAATACCAAGTAAGAAACCTTTACACTCTATGCCATTCGTGCTCATGGAAGTTTCAGTCACAGATGACAGATTTTTTTTTAGCTTATTTAAGTGCAACAGTACTAACAATGACAATAATTCAGTGGATTCACCAAGTCAAGCAATTTTATATTTACTATAGACGAAAATTACATTGAGTTTCTCATGTTCCCGCTCAAGACTGGCCAGGTGCTCCGGAGTTGCGCTGGAAGACTTTTTCAAACTCTCATTCTCTTTTTGTACTTTCTCGACCACTTTCTTCATCAGAGCGATGGTTTTCTCTAGCTCAGGGACCGTCTTTCCACTTCGCCCAGACTTAATATTAAGCAGAAAGGTTACAGGAGAGATTTAGCATTTATTAACATCTCCGGTATTGTCAACGGCTCTCAATTCTTTTAACACATAGCAGCTACTACAGAATGTACTGATGGGTTATGTGACCTACCCCACGAATATGACCCAGCTTCTTTAAGACTTCTGCTTTTTCCTTTTTCAGTGCATCACACATTTCTTTGAGGTCAGACACCTGATCCTGTTGATGAACAATAGTGAGATAATACCCTTGTTGTACTGTAGTGTGGTATTTTTAAACCGTCATTTGCTTTGTTGGAGTGGCAGGGTTATGTGGTATAAAGTAATGCAAGTTATGTAATGCTTAATGTAGTTTAATTCTTGTAATAGCATTACAGTTTCTGATTAATAAAACTCAGCATTACTCATGCTTCTGAACTATTCCCAAAGCAGTCGCAACAAAGTTCCTTAGCTGTTTAGTTGCTGACTGTCATTTGTGAACAAACTCACATCTAGTGATAGGAGAAACTTTCTAAAACTTTGACACATTTGAACCAAACTTAGAAAAAAATCAATCAGTGTTCAGAAACAAAAAACAAAATGTTGTTAAAAAAAAAGATTTTAACTAATGCATTTATATGACCACTGTATTTCCTTAGATTAACAGGGGTTTTAAGGAGTATCTTGGAGGTAAAGTACAGCGTTACCTCGGTTCTCAACCACCTCGGAGTTCATCAAATTCAGTTCTGGATGCATTTTAACTAGAAAAATATCTCCTGGTTCTCGCCGTTTACTTTCACAATAGTCCTTGCTCGTGTAGATCTCCGCTGTGGTTATCATGTTGTTTTTTTTTCTTAGTTTTACATTTACAGTTCTGCATTCTTTAGTGCAAAGGGTCCTAAAATGGTTTGTAACAAAAGACAAACGAAAGGAAAACAGGAACTGAATTCGCTAGCATTTAGCTTTTTTAGCTAGTGTCCAGGGTTCACCAACAGAGTAAGTGGAGTCGGGGGTGTCTGGAACACATTTATTAATTTACATTATTCCTTAAGGGAGAAATGTAGTAGGTAAAACATCTGGAAAAAGGTAATGACAAGAACCGAGGTACCGCTGTATCCACATTTCACAAGTAACAGTGCCCTCTAGGGGTTCAAGTCTGCAATTCCAATAAATGGACATTCACTACAAACACCTCTCAGCTTGTAACAATACAGATTTTAATTCCCTATTATAATTGTTTATTACTGTTAAAGTGAACGAACGTTGTTTAATGGTGCATACCTGTACAAAAAAATATCTCTACATAGCAGTCCTGTGAAGGGATTCCCTGGCTTACACAACCAAGTTTAACCAGTGCTCTATTGGGAAAAGGTGAGTGAACTGAATAATATGCTGCTCAAGTGTAATATCTTGGCTTTACCTTTAGACGTGGCAGGTCTCTGTTAGCCTGCTCTATCTGAAAGCGAAGCTCCAGGTTCTCACTGGAGATCTTGAGAATTTCTTTCTGAAGCTCATGCTCTTTCTGTGACGGCGTACCAGAGCCCCTCCCAGATGTCTGTGCAGCAAATGACATCATGTATTATAAGACACTGAGTGAATCCAATTATGGAGAACAAATCAGGATCAATATTCAGTTACTACAGGACAACAATAGGAAAAAAGTTTGGGATCATGTTTGGGACAAGCAGGAGGCCTATGGGAACTCTCAAGTACCTCGTGGGATTTAATTCTGGTTCGTCTCCAATGTTTATTTCCATCCATAGTGCCAGCTCCTGACCTCAGTTTACTGTATGCAGTGGTAGGTTCAGAATCAGAATGTCTGTTAGAACTGTTTTGGAGATCACTGTCATCAGGGCCATCCTGGTCTCAATCTGGCTTCATGTTTAATGCCTGTCCAGTCATAATCGCAGCTCCTTCAGATATACAATCAACCTCCAAAGCACCGACTGTACCATGTTCAGAGTCATGTGACTGCTTTGAGGTTCCCTCTTTGCCATTCTGAGACATTGAGGATCCCTGGTTTGTTTCAGCCATTGCCACATTCGCCTCAGTTTCTGCTGCCTCTTGTTGTGGGCTTGGTTTGCTTTGCTCTTGCTCTGCACACCTTATACTGAGCTCTTGTTCTTTATGGTGTTTAGTCTCTACAGAGATACACAGATGGGCTTCTGGCTTCTCTGCTTTATCTTTCACTATTCCTTCCTTTCCTTGAACCAATTCTGCGGAGTACTGCCTCCAGGTGAAAGCCTCCATGGTTTTTTCTTCCATCCTTTTTGCAGGTGTGTCATCAGTTCCCACCATGTCATTTTCTTCCTTCCATTTATAACCATTCTCTTCTCCCCTATATGCTGTGTTACTCATGACCCTTGGTAGTTTGCTAGGGTCAACCTGATCTCCTTGTGGATGGATGAGTTGCTCTTTGCTTACAGGGAAAAGTTGCATTACATCCTCACTGTCATGTGTGACCTCAGAGAGAAGATCTTGAGGAGATGATCTCATTTGGACGGAGGAAACCCCACTTTTATCCTTGTGAGCAAAGAAGGCGAGATGTAATGAACAGAAAGCCATTGAGCAAGAAATGCTAGCACTAGCTTTCATTATTCTTTTAGAATGTGTGTCTGGGAACCACTTAGCAAACCATAGTGTTCAAACTGTTTGATTTATTAACCATGAGTTCAGCTTTGGTTAATGAAATCACTTAGAATGTTTAAACATAAAATACTGTAAGGAGAAAGTGATGCTTGTTTATACAATATTTTTGTTGATTAATTATTAAAAGTTAATTATTAAAAGAGCTCCAGAAAGAAATTTGGAATACCTTTCTGAGCATTATCAAGAAGAAAGAGTGGGTAGTCCCTCCAAACCAATGACTGAGCCTAGAGCCCAATAGCAAGAGACTTTCAAGACTTTGAGGATTTGTTGCTCTGTGCAAGTGACAACAATTCTCACAAGCTTTACAGCAAAATTGGTTTATGGCAGAGCAGCAAGAATGAACCAACTTCTGAAAAAAAGATTCCAATTCTCATTTGCGCTTCTGATGATTTTATGGCTTTAACTTTTTTTAACTGAAGCATGTATGCTTAACAATAACAAATACAACTGACCACACAAAATACAGCAAGCTTACAGTGAAGCATGGTGACAACATTGTGCTTTAGGAGTGTTTTTCTACAGCCTGGGCTGGATTGGGTAATTGGTCAGGTTTGAAGGGAAATTGATCATAACAAATAGACTCATATTATTGAGGAAGTGGTAATGTGGCTATACCCTTAAAACGGACAGGTAGTGCAAATTCAAAAAGATTTGTGGATTGCAGTAGTCCATTGATGCTCACCACTAAATCTGACTGAACAATTCAGTCAGGAAAAACAGGCAAATATTCTCCAATCTGTGGCTATGCAAATTGGCGGGACTTTAACCCTGGCCCTTGCGGTCCATAGTCCAGTACCTTAAAGGCTAGGATACCACAGTCCCACAAAGTCGGTAGAGCCATAACCAACCAGACTGACCGAAAACAAAAGGTGACTCCACAAAGTATTTCACGTTTCACTTTAGTATACAGACAATTGCACAATGTTTTTATGGCACTGATACGGTTTTCAATACACATCCGCACTCCCGGATTGCAATGAATAATTCCTTCTAGAACATTATTTGAACAAACCATAGCTACAAGATGGTTACATCAAATTTCCTTGCACATTTTGCATTGCGTTGTGTGTTTTGTATTGTATCTGATTGTATTTTTTCTTACTCTTAAGTCACATTTTCGTTGATCCTACCTTTGTACATTGCACAAGCTATGTAAGCCTAGGCCTCACAAAAATAATTTCTGTGGGTATAACAGCTCCCAGCCTTTAGGTCCCCACTAGACTACTAAAGCTGGACTACTTCTTAAGCATAAGCAGCACCTATTAAAGTGACAGAATCACCACAAATACAGGCATGAACACAAACCTATAATCTTATGTAGGGTTACAATACTTTGGCTCCAACAGTAACTTTTGTACACTTGGCACCTTTCACTTTTCAAACTCTACTGCAATTTTCAGAACTATTACATATTTTTCTTTTATTGCATAATAATAATAATAATAATAATTTAATTTAATAATAATTATAATAATAATAATAATTTTATTGGTAATTGGATTGTGCACATAAAGCTGGAAATGTTCTCTTTAAAATCGAATGAAGATTTGATTTGTTTTGATAAAACAGAAAACTTCCTTTCTAAGGGTTATGATGAGTTTCTATAGGCACAGTATGTAAAATGCATTAACATAAAGAAATAAGAATGGATTACTTACAGACGGCCTGGATGGAGGCTCCTTGGCCAGTTGATTCTCTAGAGAGTGAACCCTTTCCTCCAAGAAGCGGTTCCTGATGTTCATGTCCTCCATAGCAGCATCCCGAGGTAAAGCCTGTTGCTGTCTGAACCACAAATAATGGGAGCCACACATTCACTTAAACATTGTGACACACATTTACTTAAGCCAGTCCTTTATTGCATGCGATACACTTACACAGGGTTGCCAGGATATTAGAAAATGTAACTTTGAAGCTAAAACTGTATTACAACTACAAACCGTGTCATTTCCTGATGCAGGCTAAACTACAATCATTTCACAACCAACCACTTCAAACAAAAGATTAAAAATCATACTTAATTATCTCAATCTGCTGCTCCAGCTCACTGTTCCTCTTCTTCAGCTCCTCAACTTCCAGGGTTCGCATCCCCACCACCTGATCTGCTGTCACACCACGACTTTTTAACTTCTTCTGTAGGCCCAGTTTCTCTTGTTCCAGTCTGCACAGAACCAGAACAAGGAAACTCATGTTTATTGTTTCCATAGAAAGTTTGTATCATCTTAAAAAGTGAAGCACGAACTATAATGCTTCTGAGACCTTGCATAGAGCTCTTTTAGAGTGGCCAGTTGTTTGGAGAGGGATTCTGTCTCTTTCTCCTTTTCCTTCAATAAGTTACGGACTTTCTCCATCTTGGCCTGCCACTTCTTACCCTCCTCCCACCTCACCAGTTCTTCTTTATTAGACTGCAAGGAAATAAGACAGAAGCAACTTCTTTTAACACTTTAAACGTTGCAGTTCAGCACCAAACATCATATGTTTGATATACAGTATGTAATTTTAAACATTATTTTGGTCAGTAACTGTGTTATAGTTACTTATAGCATTGGTTAAAGTGAGCTGGATAAAAGTGAAACAGTGTTCCAAAATCCTGTATCATCTGGAAAAGATAAAGTTAGTCGGATACTTTTAAATGCAACTTGATGAACAGAAAGAGCCAAAAAATTTCACCGAAACCCACTCAAGATTTACAAGTAGGAAGGAAGAGTTATATTTCATCTCGCCTCCCACACATTTCCGTTGCCTGCTTTGAACGATGCCGGGCTGAGGGACAAATGTAAAAGATGTGAATTCATACTTGAAACCAGGGGTTGCCAGAAATATAACTGGTGTGGCCTAGTGGGTAAGACACTGGACTATGGACCGGAAAGTCTAGGGTTTAAATCCCACCTCTGCCAAGCCACCGCTGTTGGGTCCTTGAGCAAGGCCCTTTTGCTTAGATTGTGAGATTGTATGAATTGTGAGTAGCTCTGGATAAGGGCGTCTGCTAAATAATGTAAATGTAAAATAACATGATATTTTCAGGATCGATCACTATATATGATATTTATGACCGTCCTTCTGCATGTTTGTTTAAATATTGAACACATTTTCTCTATGGATAAATTGTAGCAGTTTCTAATATATGATTCTGCTTTTCCTGAATAAGCTACAGTACAACAATGCTTGAAGTTTGTAAACCAGTGTTCTTGGTCCCGTGAGGTTGTCTCAATACTTTTGGCCACCTGAGGGTTTGTGTGTTTATGTGTGTATGTCTGTAATGTAATTGGTAGAGTACAGGTCTGTGTGTGTGGTGTGTGTTGTGATTATGTGGCGCATGTGTGCTTACAGTATATGATTGTGTGTAAGCAGGAGTCTGGCAGACACCGAGTACTATGTGATGACAATCGATTTTAGTTAAGATTTAAATTTTGTTGGTTGGAATTTAAATCTGAACATTCAGTCTCACCATAGCTGTTTCTCAGCGAAGATCTCTGCTATTTTATTGTGTTTTCGTCATTTTTACATCTACTGTACTGTATTCAGAGTACAAATTAGTCCCCATGGGACCTAAAACGGTTGATGAATACAGGAAACCGAAAAAGAAATGGAGGACTGAGTCCTCCGGATCACTTTCTGGCCGAGTAAATAGCATTAGCAGCTATTCTAGCTCCCTGAGTTCACCAATAGAGTAAGTGTTTTGCTTTTACTTTTCACTTTAAATCTACTACTTACTAAATAACATGACATTTTTTATATTTTATTTTACATGTTAATGTAAAACAATAACTTATAATGGATTTGTCCATTGTCCTTATCCCCATTGTAAATAAGGGATCTCCTGTACAATACAAGTGCATTCATGCATACAATGCCTTCTACACTGTGGATTTTCTGGCGGTCTGGAACTTTCAGCAACAGTTAACACTTGCTTCACAATTGAATTTCCATTCTTACCTTGTCGTCCTTTACTGTGTGTTTTTTCTCAACCGGCTCAAGGACAATCCTCCTGTCCAGTTCGGTCTCCAGCTTATGGATTTTCTTCTGTAAAGCCTCTACAGTGGAGCCTTTAATTTCCCCCTCAATTTGACCCTATAACACAGACAGCGACACACACACACACACACACACACACACACACACACACACACACACACACACACACACACACACACACACACA
>JAUZSV010427609.1:0-10426 GCA_034780495.1 Parotocinclus cesarpintoi | reverse complement strand
GATAGTTCAGGAGAGAACAAGGAACCCAAAAAAATACATAAATCTCTGTGTTGCAAACACAGTTTCTAAATCTGAGTCATGTTTCTTCTCTTTTCTCTCTGGTGTGCTGTGTTTCAAATATACAGTACTTTTTACTCCGCTTGTTTCTCCCCTAAATTAATCCCAGAGTGCACCAGGGGCTGTTCTGTTACTTGTGTCGTTGTAACAGCTCCACTGCAACAGCTACTTAATCTGGCAAGGTATTCTCTGGGTTGAGTAGGTTAATGAACAAAATTATACAGATATTAACCGTTTCGAACCATGGACCTATATGTGAACGGATGCTAACGCGGTGCACACCTGTATACTTGTGATAGTAAGTTTGATTTGTGACATTTGTGTACATTATGATATATTTTGTGTACTACAGGAATATTAAATATTCAGTCTTGGCCTGCAACATTCAACGATTTGTCCGTTTTCTCCAACCTGACCGTTATACGCGGAAGGTCTCTCCACCCGTAAGTCTGCATTACTGCGCGTCTGTCGTGTGTTTGTGTTGTTTTTGAGTTTTGTTTGAGCTACTTTTGTTGTACCTTTGTTTTTAATATCAGTTTCACTCTGTGAAGGCTGCACATCACCGGCTATGTCTGGCTCCCACTAATACTGTTCTTATGCCAGCAGTGTGTCTGCGCATGCATCTCATGTGTGTTCTTTTTTTGTATATGTGTTTTGTGTGTGCGTCCCACCACCCCACCTCACCTTACTTCACCTCACCATTACCACCTTCCCCTAACTGTGCACCCACAGCAGCACAAAGAGGTATGTAAAGCAAGCGGACCGCTCTAACTGCACGGCAAATCGCTGACTCTTTCTTCCTCCGCCACTCCCTTTCTACATTCAGACACCGGTGTCATCTTCATTCTTTGGTTGTCGCATAATAACAACATTGTGATATGCCTCGGGTGGGTTGGCAAATTACCAGAGAGTTTAATACGAAGTTCAGACTTGTAGTTTGAAGCTAGCTCTCCATTAGGCAAGACGGGATGCATTGATATGCTTTCTGGGAACGTGTACTTATAGATTTTTGCTTTTTTCTTTTCCTGGGCGCAGCTACAGTCTCCGTGCTTCACGGCTGGGACATTACTGGGTTATTTTAAGCATTGCAGTCTTGGATTTGTGTTGTTTAAACATGCAGATTTTTAAATGCTTACAGACCCCAGGTGTACCACTGGGTTAAAAATCAATGGAAGTTGAGGATGCCAGCACACCCAATATTGTGAGCATCAATGGTGCCTGGGTTGCAGTCCAAATTTGTATGAATACAAACAGTGCCAGGGAGCCAACATTGCTGGATTATAGATTGTCAAAGGGAACCTCCTTGACTTTATAAAGACCAAAGGGGACAGGAACCAAAATGCAGCTCTAATTTCATAGAGTTTTCATTACTAAACCACCATAGTCCAGAAAGCTACCCTGCACTATGTAAAGTCCAGCAGTGTTTTTGGTTCCCTTGGTGTTCACAAAAGTATACCTGGATTCCTTGTAGGGGTGTAATGATGTGGAGTGACGATGTGAATCATGTAGATATACCTATTCTTATTATTATTAAATGCAACCTTATATGAGTTGTATTTATAATGGCATTTAATTAAATTGCAGTTTTTCAACACCAGAGGGCGCAATCATACGTCGTGCTCCCATTTCTGCAATTGGAAACTCATAAAAGTAAAAGTAAATTTGAGACTGTATAAAGTCGCAGTGAGCTTGTTTATTTACTTTCATCGTAAGATAGCACTTAGGTATTGCAATTTGACAAAACTGTTAGAATAGAACATTTTGTTGCAGTAACATTATTTGAAAATCCTTTTAATTTTTGCCCATTGCAGCAGACTAAATATTATTTTTGTTTACATTTTTATACCAGTAAAGTAGACAATTTTTTTCCAAATTAAAAAAGTTGATTAATTAATATATTGTAAAGCTAAAAACATTTTGTTTACCATTTTAAACCTCTAGTTTGTATTGTATTGTAACTTTTTTCTTGCAAAGAAAATACATTGTTTTGCATTTTTTACAGTTCAGAAATAAAAAACTTATGTCAGTTGAATCATGAACTTATAAATCGATGCGCGATTGTATCGTTACACCCCTTGGTTTCCTTGGCATCCTTAAAACTTCAGACAGTGCTCACTACATTCTACGTCACAAGAGGTTCCTGATTCTAAGTGTACCCCAGGTTGAGTGATTGGTTGTTCATACCACATGATACCCTCTGGTCATTCAGACCTCTGGTAACAGGTTTGTAATGCAAAAAGCAACTTTCCACTATTTCTGTTCCTGGGATTTCAGCAATGGGGTGCATTCACTTTTTAATGGTTGCCTTTTTTTGTCTAAACATGAACAATGTGAAAAAGGTTTCAATCTTTTTGTCACTCTCTGACTCTCTACCCTCTCACTCCTTCTCAGACCCTTTTCTCTGCTAGTGATGAAGGTGGACTCTCTCACGTCTCTGGGGCTGCGCTCACTGCAAGATGTCAGCGAAGGCAGTGTCTACATCAGCAACAACACAAACCTGTGCTACCATCACACAGTGGACTGGCAGAGTATCTTCACTGGCACCCGCATCAAGCAACGGCGCCGATACAACGACATCAAGTTTAACAAAGCGCTGAGCCAGTGTGGTATAGCACCTTTGAACAATGCATTAACATACTAACGCACATTCATGTATGTTATGATAGCCTGTTATTATTCTGTATTATGGTACATTCTACTCTCTTTTGTTTGCAGAGGCTGAGGGTCACGTCTGTGATTCGCTGTGTTCCGATGCAGGCTGCTGGGGTCCAGGACCTGAACAGTGTCTGTCTTGCAGGAACTACAGTCGCCAAAGCACCTGCGTGGCCCAGTGTAATATCTATTCTGGGTCAGTGTGTGTTTGAATTTTGAGTGCATGTGTCGGGCTCTGCAAATTAAAGAAATACTGCGTATCACAGGGCTTTGCATGGATTGCCCATTGACCTCCTCTACCTTAAACAAGTTGTCCCAGTTGTCCCTGTCTGACAGCCAGAAGGCATCGCTGAGAGTCGAAATTGTGTCACAATGGTGATGGGCTATCGAACAGCTGCCGTGCCACTACCTTAAATTTTAGGCTTCTTTAACACATTTAAGAAGTATAATACTGTGCTTATCTTAGCCCTTTCCTTCTGAAAAAGTGGTTTCTTGGCTGCTACCCTTAAAAAAGGAAATTCGTGGTCAAGCTTCTTAGGTCTGGTAAAGAGTCAACTTGGCATCCCGGCGAAACTGCCACATGCTGCTATTGCTCAAGTGTAAGGGGAAGTCACACTAAAGACTTGCCACTGTAGCCTGTAGTTTGCACTGTACTGTATTTAAGACTGATGATATTTGTGTGTATATTTATTTTTAGGAAGCCAAGGGAGTTTGCAGGTCCAACAAACGAGTGCCGTCCCTGTCATCCAGAATGTTTAACACAGAATGGGAAAGAGACTTGCAGAGGAGAGGTAGGTAACCCTCTCTCTCTCTCTCTCTCTCTCTCTCTCTGTCTTTCTTTCTTTCTCTTTCTCTGTCTGTCTTTCTTTTCGTTTACTGTTCCTGCTTCTTCTCCTAAGATCACCCGGAGCTTTTGATCCTCACAAAGAGCAGAGAATCCGGAGTTCAGTTCCTCTATCCTCTTAAAGAACTGTTCTCTATTGGACGAGTATTTAGGACAGTAGAGGAGGAAGTGGGCTTCATCCTCAACCTGCTTCAGGTCACAGGATCTGCAGAGCCTCATCTCTCTGGGCTTCCAGTTTTTGTGGTGTCTCCCTCTCTCCACCTCTAGCTCATGGTCACTGATCCTGTATTTAGTTAGGATCTTTCTTTGGTGTGAGTTTTGAATGAATAGATAATGAGCTAATTGGGTCGTTCGGTTTAGGGTCTGATAGCATTTCAGTTTGTTTTGTTGATTAATTTCAGTTTTCCACATGGGCTCGTAGTTGAGGGTTAGAGCTTGGTGGATCTGTTTGTTCGTGACTCTGGTGGATGAGGATGAGTTTGGGTTGATGATGTCACTGAGGTTTTGGGTAAGTTGGCAGAGTGGGTGGAGTTCTGGGGAGAGCTGATTTGAGATTAGAGCTTTATATTTAATTGAATGTGGCTCGGCCTGATTGAGTGAGTGCCAGTATTTCATCGCTCTTTGTCGGATGTCAATATGTAGGGGGTAAAGGCCCAGTTCGGCCCTGCAGGCATTATTGGATGCACTTCTGTGCACTCCTAAAATTTTCTTTGCAAATTCCAATTGTACTTTTTCAATTAAGGTTTTATCCCAGTTTTTTAGGTTTAGAACCAAACTTGGTCCCCATATTTCACATCCATATAGTAGAATTGGCTTTATAATTGAGTTAAATAATTTAATCCATATTTTAATTGGGATATTAATTGGGCCAAATATAGATTGAATAGCATACATAGCTCTTCTGGCTTTTTCACTGAGAGCTTTCACAGCCAGGCCAAACCCCCCTGATGTGCTGACCTCTATACCCAGGTAGGTGTAGCTGGTGCTGTGGATTAGGACCTGTCCTTTATAGCTAAACTCATATTTGTTTTCCTGGCTTCTGGATCTCTTTTGGAAGATCAGGATTCGGGTTTTGCTCAGGTTCATGCTTAGGTTCCATCTGCTGCAGTACTGCTCCAGTAGGTCCAGACTTTGCTGGAGCCCCTGTTCTGTGGGAGACATCAGAACCAGATCATCAGCGTAAAGTAAGCATCTGATCTCTGAATCGTGTAGAGTTAGACCTGGGAGATTGGAATGATCCAGCGCTGTTGCTAGATCATTCATATAGACATTAAATAATGTGGGACTCAGACTGCATCCCTGTCTCACTCCTCGACCCTGCACAAAGAATTCGGTTCTGTGATTCCCGATTCTCACTGCACATTTGCTGTCTGAATAGAGAGACTTTATTATGTCAAAAGATTTCCCACCGATTCCAATTTCGAGGAGTTTTAAAAGTAATGCTTCATGGGAAATAGAGTCGAAGGCCTTTTGGAAGTCCACAAAGCAGGTGAAGATTTTTCTTTGGTTAGGTTTAATGTTTTGGTTAATTATTGAATTTAGAGAATATAAATGGTCTGAGGTTCGATATTTTGGTAGGAAGCCAATCTGTGATTTGTGTAGTGCATGATGGTTCTGGAGGAAGGCCATCATTCTGGTGTTTATAATGCTGAGGAACATCTTCCCCAGATTGCTACATACACAGATCCCTCTGTAATTATTTGGGTCGAATTTGTCTCCCTTTTTGTAAATGGGGGTTATTAATCCCTGGTTCCAGATCTCCGGGAAATGTCCATGTTCTCTCTCTCTCTGTCTCTCTCTCTCTTTGTATCTCTGTCTTTGACTCTTTCTCTCTCTCTCTCTCTCTCTGTCATTCTCTCTGTCGCTCTCTCTCTCTGTCGCTCTCTCTCTCTCTCTCTCTCTCTCTCTCTTGCGTGGGCCCACACTAACCATCCTGATCTTTTGTTTGTTCTCCCTCTGCCTTTCACACATCGCACAGAAAGAAAGAGAAAGAGGCTGAGCATATTAGCACTAATGATATGCAGGACACATCGTTGACTCGGACCACTTCGCGTTCCATTCAACTCTGTTTAACAACATTTCTCGCTTGCGTCCCGGGAAAAAAAAAAGCTCAACCCCGAACCAGGTCTGTACCGTTCCCTGTTGCTTTAGTAGAACAGTATTTAAGAATTTAGAGTATTAGACTTCAAGTTATGGTACTTTGGAACCATGCTTTTTTTGGTGTAGGTCATGGATGCTCCAGAGCTTATTCCTGGAGACACGGGGCACTGGCCTAAGCATGGCAGACCTCGCTAGGGCTCGCTGTCACAGTGCCTGGGCTTGAGGTTGTATTTCGGAGCTCTAGTTACACCTTGTAAGACGGAACTGTTGCAACTGCTCCAGTTCATAATGGGCTACAAATACATTTGGCACATCTGGTCTCTTAAGGCTTTGGGTTTGAATAGCAGATTGATTTCAGCTAGTAAATTGGAACTAAACAGTGAATGAGCTAAAGTGCTGTGCAAAAGTCTGAGGCCACCATTAGATTCACCGGTTTAGAACGATCTTATATGCCACATTATCTGCTTTTCCACTGATCTTCAGTCCAGTCTTCAAGCTTTGGCACATCTTAGGCTTTACACCCAGGTCCTGTTCCGGGGGAAGGAACAAATTTTATTTGTTGAATTCTTCATACAGTTTCCCTGTGTTTTCTGGTTGCATTTGAATAAAGAGTGACCTAAAACTTTTGTACAGTGCAGTACAGGGGCTACCTCACAGCAGGGTGGGGCGGCCTGGGTCCTTTCTGTGGGGAGTCTGCATGTCCTCCTCGTGTCTTCATGGGTTTACTCCAGGTACTCCGGTTTCCTCCCATGATCCAAAGACGTGTGCTAGGTTAATTGGTGTCCCTAAATTGTCACTGACTCAAATTTATCTTAAAACGTTTTTTTTTTTTGTTTTAATAAAGGTAATTAGACTGTGTTTTTGCCAGTGGATATCTTCTCTCTCTAATGCTTGAATCTTCAATGTGCATTTCACCAACTTGTCGCCCGTTGCTTTGGTTGTTGAAGGCCACTTTTTTGCCAAATGATGTTTGCTAAGTGTGTTTTTGTTTTGCTATCCTACCCTGGTATAGGCCATATCACACCTCCCTTTCGTGTTCCCCTGGGGGTTAAGACGTTCCGAAATAAATTTGTTCTTGTATAGGGATGGCCGATTAATGTCATTCTGTTCTAGTTCTTGAAGTAGGGAGGACACAGAATAGCATCGTGGGACTGGGGTGGCCTAGTGGTTAAGGTACTGGACTATGGACCAGAAGATCCAGGGTTCAAATCCATCCTCTGCCACAGTTGGGTCTCAGAGCAAGGCCCTTAACCCACAATTACTTGGATTGCAAGACTCAATTCATTGTAAGTCGCTCTGGATAAGGGTGTCTGCTAAATTAGATGCATGTAAATATTATGGTAACTGTTGACATTTTACTGCCCTGTTATCACCCGTCCCGCCAGAGTCCTGCTCCCTCTACCGATTTGCTGTACTCACCATGGCGAGCTCGCTTCGCTTTAGGCGTGTTCCCGCTTAAAAATCAGAAGCGAAAAAGAAAAAAAACCTGCAAGCTCCTTCCAAGGGGCAGCCTTCACGTCCCGCATTACCGCCCTGCGTGGAAAATGATTTACGGAGCCTGGGAAAAGCGCCATTTGCCAACTCCAAAGAAGTTTAAACTCATTAGTTTGAACATGTTTACCAGCAACGTATAATTTTCACATTATAAAACGCAGTGTCACTCACTCGCTCTCCGAAAGATCAACTCTCCAAATCTCCTAATGACAGACAGAACTAGGTAAGCCCCGTCTACCGTCGTGCCTGTGAGGCAGAGCTGTTTAAAGAGTTGCTTATACAACACGAGTAATGCGACTCATTATCGCGACTTTACTCCATTATTATGTGTCATTATGTCCTCCGAGGCAGCCTTTTAACTGACGCGAAAAAGGGAAGGTCTGGGTTTTTGTCAGGACAGAACATTCTCGCCATGATGAAACCCGAAGCTCACAGGGCATTTCATCTCGTCTCCGGACGTTTACTGCGCGCACGCGCGTCGGGTCGTAACAGCTGGACTCGTCGTTACGCAGGCCGAGGGCCGTGATTCACTTCGGAGCAGTTCAAAAAGCCAGCCTCGGTGGATCAGTGAGTAGAATCGGCAGGATAAGCGTTGCCAGAGGACGCGAGTTTAATCCTGGGTGGGGTTTGCCGTGTTGCCAAGCTGAAGTATTGGACTGTGGTGCAGTGTTGGAGGTCCGAGCTGCTCTTCTTTTGAGTCAAGGCCGTTCTGCCATTGAGACGGTTAATGTGTTTGGAGACCTTTTAGTTTTGAGTTTCTTGTGTTTTTGCAGTTGTGAGTTTACACTAGTCATGTGGATAAGATACCTGGACCTGATGGTCTAGGGTTCAAATCCCACCTCTGTCAAGCTGCTACAGTTGCTTAAGTTGTAAGACTGTATGAGTTTTTAGTCGCTCTGGATAAGGACGCCTGCTAATGCCATAAATAAATGTACCAAGCTGTAAAAAAAAATGTGGAAGCAATAATAAGCCAATCACAGCTTCAGAGCCACGAGCAGAGGTGGGAGTTTACCGGTCGTGTGCTCGCTTGCTCGTTAGCTCATGTTCGGACTAGAGGATGTTCTAAGCCGGTTGATGTGCTTAGAGACCCTGCTCGTGTTTGTATAGGCACCTGTCCTATTGTAAGTAGTACTCCTTTGTTTCGAACTCCTTTTTTTTCTCAAACATATCACTAAACTGGTTCAGCTGGGTTTCTGGTGCATTTACGTTTACGTTTCTTTTGCAAATACCATTTTGGGTTTAGATTACAGTAGCTTAAAAAAGACCATGTGACTATGGTCAAGTCGGCCAGCGTCCCGTTTAAAAATATCAGTGCAGCCCTAAAGTATGTTTATTTAAATGCGAAGAACTGCTACAACTCCAACCAATCGTGCGTTACGGGCCTTGGAACGCCGCCATCTACACGGCGTCCAAGCCTCAACCGTTCACCATACCCCTTGTTCCTTTTGCCTCCGGATCGGCCATGTCTGTGCTGTTCCTTCCCACACTGAAAACTTATGGCCTTACTGTTTTTCTCAACTCAGAAGCGCTTTCACGGGCAGATGTTGCATCTGGCGGGAAGCTATTCCAGCTGTTACTTGCTGTAGGTCTTTTAGCACAAAAGTCAATCATTGAGGGACGTCCCAGAATTGCTGTAAACTGTGTGTAACTAAACTGGGGTGGGTTTGGTAAAAGTGGGACGACGAGATGAAAGTTTCTTAATATCCTCCCCTCTTGGACTTGCACGGTGAACTGGGGTGCTGCAGCGAACCGGACCGCCGCCCACATTGGCGGTTTCAGACCTCATGACTGCCAAGCTGTCAATGCATGTTCCCAGGGTTTGAATCCGAGCACTGGCACTGTCCTGCGATTGGGCGAGGCACAGTCCAGAGTTGCTTGGACTGCTGACACTGTAGGATTGTATCAGTCGTCAGTCGCTCTGGATGCGAGGGCGTCTGCTGAGCGACTTCAATGTAACACGACCCACTAGAACTCTGGAACTAGAGTTTTAGTACCCATTGGAGAAGTGTGAAAATTCAATCACAGGCGCCCCACCTGATAAGCCAATCCAATCCAATCCTGGGCGTTTTGCTCGAACTTGCCAAGGCAGTTTCTACCTACTGAGGTTCTGCTTTGTTTGGTGTGTGTGTGTGTGTGTGTGTGTGTATGTGTATATGTGTGTGTGTGTAGTCTGGGATTAGGCCATTAGTCTAAAATGACCCTGTTTAGCCAACGCCTCACACACTCGCCTTTGAAACCCGAGCTTCTCCGGCGTGCTCCATCAGCGGCACCTCGTCGGTCGAAAATGTTTTGGTCTGGGTGTGGGTTTCAAACTTCCCTCGTTTGGCTCGACTTGACCTGAAATAACTCGCACCTCAGATGATCGATAAAACGAGCCGGGTTTTCAGTGGGAGATGACAGAGCCTTTTAGGCGGAGGAGGTGGATTTACGGACAAAGCCAGCACACCTCCACTTTCTGTAAATCCCCGTCACAGAGTAATTCATGCGTGTGCGCGTTCAGGTCGCTGGGTCCGTGCGTGAAAGACACGGACGTCCACGAAAGCGCGCTCCGTCTTCAAAATAAATCGATTCGTCTCGGAGACGTCGTCATTACGGGAACCGTCAGCGAGCCCGGCAAGTAATGGAAACCGAGAGTTCGCAACTTAAGTCGTCAACTCTTCCAAATCCCCCGTGTGCAGTTCGCAGCTCAAGAGTTTTTCCTCGCGATTTTTCGCTGCTACTTTCAGTCACGCCGTTAAATCATCCCCTTAGGCCCAGCGCTTGCCTTTGCACCTGGTAAAAATCAGGTCGTAGAACAAGCGGCCCGGTGCAGCTGATCAACATTTTAGCGGTAAAATATGCTCGGTCGTTCCTGAAAACGATCCAGAGTTGCGTTCTGGGGGAAAACTGGGTTGACCGGATGTACCACGGTCACGAAGTGGCTCTAAAACTTTGTACACGGTGCTTTATTTTGAGTAGGAACATAAATTAAGGCGCAACGTAAAAACGTTTAGTGCAGCACAGTCGTTTCGTTTTTCTTGTCCTCGTATTTTTTTATAAAACTCGCGCGTTCGGTCTGTGATTCTCCTTTCTGTGAAAGGGGGTTGCCAGAGTTTGCTCGTACTAGTTTTCTGCAATTCAGACATGAATTTAGGTGCGTCGAAGAGATTTCTTGTAAAACATTCAGAAGACCTCGAAAGTTACAGTGGACACACACACACAGACACACACACACACACACACACACACACACACACACACACACACACACACACACAGAGACAGACACACACACACACA
>JAUZSV010427608.1:0-18082 GCA_034780495.1 Parotocinclus cesarpintoi | reverse complement strand
TTTCTCGTTTTTTTGCACTTAATTAAGTCACCAAGAGGCTGTCAAGGATAATTTTCAAAGCACATACCCAGCCTCGCTTGACATTTGATAATATGGTGCTCCATGCTGATTGAAATTGATTTTGGAGGCTCGCTATAGCCGGGGTCTTTTGACAACTCCCAGCCTATAAACCCAAGGACAAGGGCCGCTGCCCGGCACTGCAACTCATGTCCCTGCGAGTGATGGGAAGCTGGGAATTTAAGGTAAGGAGGGGCAGCCAGGAGCCTACAAACACACCATCCTGATCAGGGGTCATGGATCTGGAAACCTGCAACATCTAATAAATCAGCAGGCCAAGTAAGCAGCCAAAACACTCTCTCTCTCGCTTTCACTGTCAGGCAACTTAGAGAAAAACTATATTCACTAATGCAAATAATGATTTATGCCATTACTACAGCACACCCTATGAAGGAAGTAATTAAAGCTGTACACTCAGATGACATGGGTTTGGCACTTAAATCAATGGCCAAAGTTAGACTTTACAGTAAATCAGGGCGATTTTTTTCATAAGATAATTTTAGCTACTGGAGAGGAGTTGTTATAAGATTAACTAATGTGTGGTATGTGCATTAGAAAACCATTAATATAAGCTCTCAAAGAAAAAAAATAGATTCGCTGGTCACAGGGTCCTGCTCAAACCCACAAAATACTGCATAATTAATGCTATGAATCAGTTTCAGATTGATTGTTAGCAGCAAGTGAACAAATGCAGAGTCTATAACATACATCAAGGCTCATGTTACTATAGAGTTTAAGCCAGTCCAGATAGGCTACTCAACTGAGCAAACTACATCAAGCTCTTTTGAAATCCGCTTTATATCCAGAGTAAGCGTTTGGTGGCAGATTTGTGTCTTGTTTCCTCCATTAAGCTCTCCCTTGTGACTGTGTCTAGCACATATTTTTACTATCTGGGCCACCTCTGTTTGTTCAATTATAATGTTGGCTTTCATATGATCTTTTAGGGTTCTAACCCGTACTTGCTAATCGCATTTTGCTGCTTGGGGCTATTGAAAACTGTAACGTTTGGTAGCAAAATTGCTTAATTATTTGTCTTCCTTTCTAGTATTCACAAGTGATTTCCCTAAACTCCCAGGCTTCCTGCTTGTTAGTTTGGCCTACATCGGAATCGCAAGATGAACTAGATGAACTCCTGCAATAATTCTGTTTGACAGTTTAGTGCATTATTTATAAATAATGTATAATAATGTATGCATTTATGTCTTTATTTCCTTAAGTAAACTTCTACCCATTCATTATCTTCCACTTAATCCACACGGGGGTCGCGGGCCAGCCGGTGCCCACCCGGCAACTCTGAGGGCAAGAGCAACCCTAGGTGGGGTGCCAATCCATCGTAGGGCACACACACACACACAGCCACACATTAAGGGCTACTTTGGAGACACCAATAAGTAAACTTCTAAAGTGGTCAAATTATTAAACAGGGATTTGAGAATGAAGTGGTTATCATAAGATGGTAGAGGTAGCAGAACTAAAATTATTTACTTAAATAAATGTCTGATAAGAATTTAAGTAAAAGTATGGCATATATAGTTTACTCAAGTTGAAGTACAAAAGTAAAAATGTAAAGGTATTTAATTAAAAACCCTCTCTTACTCAATTTTTGAAACAGTATGTCTAGAGGGCAATAAGTACACATCCATGACACTGACAGTACATAATAATTGACTCTTCTGTTGCTGAATGTTGTCAGCTGAGTAGAACTCTATGATCTCTCATGAATAATATATATAATATAGGCCTAAACTCTGGTGAAGGCATACCTGCTCTGCAAGTGCTCCTTCAAAATCATGAGCATCATGTTTACCTTTTTACTTTTTTCTAGCCCCAATTGGTGCTTGATTAGGTGCCTGACTGTAATTTCCTAAATAAAAACAAGATAGATAAACAGTAAGATTCATAAAAGGTTGTTTTGAAAATGTAGTGACTAGTGAGTAAAAGTGCAGATGTTTATTTTAAAAGGAAGTAAGTGTAAGAAGTACTATGTTACAGTAATAATCAATTAAAGTTCAGGGAACCAGAAATACTTAAGTACAAGTACAAGTAACAAAGGGAGTGTAAAAATTAAAACCCCCATCATTAAGCATGGGTGTCTACTATCTATCTATCTAGCTATCATGGGAGCCTTGTGATGTGACATGAGATGTGGTGATGTGGGTTTGAGTACTAGAGATGCATGGCCAAGTTGGACATCAATTAGAGGCACGATTAGCTGTGCTTGAGGGAGGGAATACCTGTCACACCTGTCGTTCCTTTGCCTTGCCTACAATGGACTAGAGTTCCACCAAGAGCAAATTTAAACTGGACCCCAACCGTGACCAATTGGGGGTAATACGTGGAAAAGTAAATAACTAAACATTCTACATGTCTGCCTAAGCATATAAAACATCATCATATTTTCAGACAAGTGTTAAAAGTAGATCAAGAGAACCCACATAAGGAACAAAGTCATTTATTCACTGAAGAGTCAATAATCCAATATTTTATATATCTGTGAGCAACAAAACTGTGTGAACCTTAGCTTTTAGTATCTGGTGCGACCCTCTTGAGCAGTAAGAACTGCAACTAATTGGTTCGACTCCGTTTGTTGGTGGGTTTCCCATGAAACTTTACAGGAAATGCTTACTTCAGGTAATTCCAAGACTATACTGGACTTTGACTTGGCCTTTCTAAAACCTTAACCTTCTTTAACCATTCTGTAATAGAATGATCTGTGGCTGTAGGGTTGTTGTCCTTCTGCCTATTTTCTCTTGAGATTTATCTCATGCACAGATGTCCTAACAGTTCCCTTTAAAAGTTTGTTGTTTGATCAGTGACCATCCTGGCCCAGATGCAGCAAAATTGGTCATAACCTTAACGCTAGCACCATCCATAAAGCCGGAATTATATTGGAATGCAGTGTTTTTCTTTCTCCAAAATAATACTTTGTATTGGACTAAACTAGTTTTATGCTGGTCTCACCCATCCACAAAATGTTTGTAAAATATTTTTGGAAAGCAGCTTTTCTCTGCCCTGCCATGCATGTCATTGATGCTCAGTTTTCTTCTGATGGTGCATCAGCATCAACAATAACATTAGCCACATGTGAGTCAGATGTTTGTTTGCTTAGAAGATGCCCTGGATTCCACTGTGACCTCACATACTATTACACAACTTGCTCTTGGTGGAGTAATTTTGAGCAATCTTGTGGAGAGTAAAAATGGTAATGAAATGCTTCCATTTGTACACAATCTGAACAATCTGGTTCTGTAACAATTTTCAGCTTAATGAACTCAAAAATATTTAAGTTTATACACTTTATTAATACAGTAGTTTATCTTTACCATTATTCATACTGGTGTACATCTTTTCTCTCTATTAGCACCATTGTTTAAGTATAGTATTATTATTATTAGACTCACTTATGAGTGTTGTTTAGTGGCATTGTGTAAACCCTGTGTCATGTCCCCCTCATGTCCCCCCATGGCATCCCCAAAGCACCTGTCACTTGCAAATAGCTAATTGTGTTAGTTTTGTATTGTGTAACACAAGGTCTACACTTTATTAAACATTTTTTTATTACCTTTCCTTGCATTGCTGGTCGGAGCGTGCCAATACATTTCTTAAAAACTTAAAACTTTGGGTACACATGCATACCTGCACTAGACTGGAACACAGTCCCGTGCGTATACCCTCATGGTGTCTACAGTCCCGGGACAGGCTACAGGCTTGTCTTGTTCGCTGAAGACACAAAATGATTCATTCCTAACTTGCATCAGTACACTTATATCTGTTCCCACTAAACCAGTATTTACAGAATTTCACAAAAGTAAATATACCCCTCACTTGGGACCTAAAAATAACTCGAAAGCCTTTAGTTAAAATGGCCAAATTGTGTCAATATCATGTGACTTGTTAGAGTTACAAGATCTCAAGTATGAATGATTGGGAGCAGGTGAGTTAAATTTGGTGTTATTGCTCTCACACTCTCATACTGGTCACTGAATTTTCAACAAGGCACTTCATGGCAAAAGTCTCTGATGATCTAAAAAAAATATTGTTGCTCTATGCTTAGGCTATTAGATTACCAAGACCCTGAAAGTGAGCTGGAGCACGGTGGCTAAGACCATACAGTGGTTTAACATAACAGATTCCACTCAGAACAGCCCTCACTGTGGTCAAACAAAGAAGTTGAGTGCACACGCTCAGCGCCATAGCCAGAGGTTTTCTTTTAAAAATAGATGTATAGATGTAGAAGTGCTGCCAGCATTGCTGCAGATGTTTAAGGGGTGGAAGGTCAGCCTGTCAGTGCTCATGCCGTACACCCTACACTGTATCAAACTGGTCTACATGGCTGTCGGCCTTCAAGAAAGCCTCTTCTAAAGATGATGCACAAGAAAGCCAAACAGTTTGCTAAAGACAAGCAGACTAAGGACATGGATTGCTGGAACCATGTCCTGCGGTCTGATGAGACTAAGATAAACTTATTTGGTTCAGAGGGCGTCAAATGTTTGGCAGCAACCAGGTCAGGAGTACAAAGACAAATGTGTCTTGCCTACAGTCAAGAATGGTGGTGGGAATGTCATGGTTTGGGTCTGCATGAGTGCTGTTGGCTGTTTGGAGCTACACGTACTGTACACGTACACGTACACGTACACGTACGACGTACTGAAGCAGAACATGATCATCTGACAATAATGATACTTTGGACACAATTTGGTCATTTTCACTTAGAGGTGTACTCACCTTTGTTGCCAGCAGTTTAGATATTAATAGCACGTTATTTTGGGGGCACAGCAAATTTAAACTGCTAAACAAAATTTTATTGATATACAATATAATTTAATTATTGTTTACATCATTATGCCAAAGTGTCATAACTTCATTGTTTTCCTATGAAAAGACATAATAAAATAATTACCCCAAATGTGAGTGGCGTAGGCACTTGTGAAATACTGCATATACAGGAAAAGTAAAATATATTACATACACAAGCCAGACTTTGTTTGAAAACTCTTGAATGATGAATTAAATTAATGGTTGTACTTGGATTGCGTCTACCATCAAAAGCAAGACCCATAAGATGCATACAAGCACTACCATATAGTAATAATAATCCTATGACATTAAACGTACAAGTAACACGCATGTATCAAGAATATATACTTACAATTGAAACCCTGACTTGCCTGCACTTGAAAGTACTTGATGTCGTATGATATTGTCAGACTGACAAATGTATTTGCGAATCAACAGCGAGCAGAGAGAAAAACGGCAATCTGATAATGTATTGCTCCAATCAAGCTCTAAATTGTCTACTTCATTTAGCAACAAATATATTGCATACCTGTGAATGATTTAACCTTAGGGTAAACTTTAATGTTTTATCCCAAAGGCAATCTCTGTCTTGACCAGTTGAAACAGAAACCCATTCAAGGTCATTTGCACATTTAAGGACAATTTATGCTTCAGGAACACATAATAATGTGCCTCATAGACCAAGCAAGTCCGAGTAAGTCTAAGTAAAAAGCAAGCAATGTGTCAGCGATGACAAATCACAGGTCTGATCAATCAGGAGGTTCATACTGAGAGGAGGAGGAGAGCGAGAAAGATAACTGTCCAGCGCTATTAACCTCTGGCCCTCATGTCCTTCCAGACATCACGGCTGTAGTAATTAGTGACTCAATCCCTCTCGTATGTATCACTTACCCTGCCATGTCAGTCAATAGAGCCGTGACAGATTCATTAAGCAGCTGCCCTGCAGCTCCGCAAGCCAAACGGCCCCATAAACTATTTCTAACAGGACCCTACAAATTGGAGTGGAATAGTGTCGGGGACAATGGTCAGAAAAAGAACAGCTCAAGTGACAATTAGCATTGATCAGTGGCTAGGTCTGAACCCTTGTCGCTGGGCGAGTATTTGGCAGCTATTGATCAATGCTGTCATTTGAGTTTTTCGTGGTTTGATATTACAGTGGGACAGCCTGCCAGGCTATTCTTAGTGGACGGCTTGAGAATTTTGAGCAGCACACACAGTTAGCACTGCTGGATGTTGGCCTCATTATTTCCTTGGTTTTTGTTTACATCCCCCCTCTCTCTTTATCTCCGTCTTTCACACACACATACACACACAATCACAGCGGTGCATGTATTAATTTTACCAAACACTGACAAACATCCTGCTTTAATTATAGATGAGTTTTTCTTGGTGCCACCGCACTGATTACTCCTTCTTAATTAGTCAATCCTTTACCTCATACACAATGTGCAATTAAACACAACAAGTTATTACCTCTGTCAGCCAGACCATTAGCGGTGTGCGCGTGCGTTTTGCCAGCAGGCACCCATTTAGCTGTACTACAGGAAAAATACAGCGCACCCTGCAACTCCATTTTGCTTTAAATACAAAATCGAAACGCGGGTCCCCAAATGCTCTGCGCTGTAAGATTATATTGTGTTATCGTAGAGCAGCAGCACATAAAGCGCTTCAAAATTAAAACTGAGCTCTAAACGTGTTAAAGGAGTCGTTTGGCATGGGCAGGTAAAGCACCGGCGCTCCGCTTTGGAAACGGAGAGGCGCAGATTGTCTAGAAGGCCCCTGTCGATTGCTGTTATAATTATTCACCACCTTTTAGTTGATTAACTTCTAATTGCTGCTCGGTTTTGTAATACTCCCACTCTGGTCATTATAGTTATTGCCTGCCATAATTACCGGTAATGTTCTTTTCAAGACATACTCGTGATAATTGCCTGTAGAGAACTTGTTTTTGGAGGATGTCGCTGTGCCTGGAATTTGAGCCACCCAGCAGTGAAATGAACAGAAAAAACAGAGAAGACACAGCATTACTGGTACAGGAATGTCTTTTAATTTATATCCTTATATTCAATTTCAGCAAGCTAGCTCAATTTAAAATCAGAAAAAAGATGAATATATAACTATTATCATTATTTCTGTGCATTAGTATAGTCTGTCAGTGCTCATGCCAGTATCTAACTGAAATAAATACTGTACAGTGTTCTCTCGTTTATGGTGAGGGTTACGTTCCATGACCACCCGCGTTAAACGAAAATCCGCGAAGTAGAGACGCCATTTTTATTTAAGTATTTAGACCTCCTCGAGACAGCGAAAATCCACAAAATATATAAGTTCATTAACATTTTTTGAAAACCAGCGATTACTGACATTACATTTTACAGGAAGTAATCAGTAAGCAATAATGTAATTAGTAATTTGTAGTGGATTACTTTTTTTAGTAACAACCCTAACACTGACCAAATATACGTAAGATCCATAAATACTTGCGTCTATAATGATTATTATCCTTCTTTTCACTATATGGCCCTTGTAGCAGGTCTTAAGTTTTATTCTGTGTGTTCTTTGTATTTTTATAAGCATGTACTGTATGTAAGATGTATACAATAAAAATTATAGTAAAAGTTTTTAATATAGTATATTAATATTATTTATATAATATAGTAAACAAATTTTAAATGACAGTATATTCTAATATCTGTTTAAAATGTGAATAGTCAAGAGAGGGGTTCGGGTTGGGGGCTTCAATAATTATACTTATATGAAGAGAGCATCAATTCTAAATGACACGTGGAGGCAGTTCTTATTTCTGGAAACACAAATAAACATCTTCATTTGATAGACCTAAAACCTTCATTTCCATGTGTTTAATATAATTTTATGAAAAAAGTTTTCCAATATGTAGGATATGTACTATATAACTCAGGGAATTAAATTTACTTTTTGTGCAAAATTCCTAGGCCACCAATTTGATTAAGTATACCATTGTATTAGTGATTGTATAATAGTCAGATATAATTATTTCTTAGTCTCTTTATTTCAAAATAATCATAAAATACAGGAAATTTAAATGCAGTGTTAAAAAACTGACAGCACACAAAGACTGGAATGACGATCAGTGAAAAAGTATTACATATCATTTATGGTCATTATATCACTGCTAAAACAAATCTAAAGGTGGTCTAAAATTTCTGACATCTTATAAAAAGAAGATAATGAAAACTAGAAATAAAAAACTGAAACCGTTTAGGGGTTTAGGGGTGTAATGTGCTATCCTATTAGTGCTGGCATCCAAAACAGGACATGCTTACTCCTGGTGCCCTATGTTCTCCAGGAACAGGCAATAAAGTCTGACCAAGAAAGGCAGGATTAAAAATGACATTTCTTAATTTAAAAAATAGCAACAGACACCAGATAAATCTAGCATTTTGTCATCCTTCATACATTTAGTTTCTTATCTGCATGGTCAGGGACACAGGAAAGCTGGTGCATAGCTGGCAGCACAGGGCACAAGGCAGGAAAAACCCTAGATAGGGAGCCAATCAATTGTAGGGCACACACGTTCAGACACTAAGGGTGCTTTATAAACACCAATTAACTTAACATGCATGTCTGTGGAATACGGGATCACAGTCGTACCAGGGGCGCTGGAGCTGTGAGGCAGACGCACTAGTCACCATGCCACCCTCTAAACACTACAGTAACAATCAAAGTTGTATGATATATTATTTTCAGATACACGCTCCTCACAAAGAACTAAATGAATAGCTGTGTTCTAGGGGATATGATTTTTCACATTCTTTTTCATAAACTGAAAGCAGGTTTAAACAAGTTTCCAACTAAACTTGCATTGTAAAAAACTACAGGGTCTATTTTCAAGTTCATAATCACCTTCCACCTACATACAGACCTGGGTAATGTTATTTGTGTGCGGCTGACCAAAGCTCTCCCTTTTTCCGCTCTAAGACACTCCACCTGTTCCCTTTCCAGACCATTAAAGACATGGCTGGGCCTGGGAACTCTGCATGTTAAATCGCTTAATCAAAGGCAATGGGTCGAAAATCTTGTTTTCTCTTCTTTTATTGGTTTCACTCCTGCAGACAAAGGCTGAGTGAAAAAACACTATATTACCACTTCGCCCCAATAGCACATGCATTATCTTCTAAGCAGCTGCAAAAAGCCTATCATTGGCGTTGATCCCTCTGGGTACGGGGTGACTGTTTTCACCGATCATCCATTCAAACACCCCTCTCATCCTCGACTGCTCCCTGCAGTCCCTGCACAGCGCCCATCGTCTGTTCTGTCACTCGCCATGGCGTAAACAAATAGACCCTTTTAAGCTCAAACACCGGTGTTGTAATTCAAAAGTGACAAACAGAGGTGCATAATACCGCTAGCTTGCCTTAATAAAGGTCTTGCAGAGGTAGCAGTCCAGTGAAATAAACAGAAAAGGGGGAGGGAGGAAGCATCCAGGGCATTTACCATTGTTCCTCTTTTTTATAGTCTTAACTATTTTTTTTATATTATCCCAATGTAAACAGAGATTGTAGCTTATATGTCAAAACATATTGTCCTTCTTACTTTTACATAACTTTGCAATACTACAGACACAAGGCATTGTGAGTATTAAAGTGATTCACTAATTAAATTAATTTCCTACCAGTGGACACTGAGGGCCCACTGCATCTTCGGTCGCTTTCGGGTGGGGAAAAGACTTGCTTCTCCCACATATATGTGGTGTTTCATCACCAGGGCATGGCCTGGCCTCCTTGAATCCCAGGCCAGTATCCAAACCAGTTCTTCCATCCTGGTTTGTGTTCACCTCCCCAGGACTTCCACTTTCTTTCATAATCACACAAATCCTTGTGTTACGAAATCAGGGTGTCTAGGTCTGGATGTCCAGGGGTGCCCCCACTTCTTATTTTTTTTATAATACTTACTTATTCTCTCCTTCATACAAACTTTACCATCCCACCTTTACGTTTGGTAATTCTAAAGTCTGTAACTTCAGACACTGTGGCGGCCTAGCGGTTAAGGTACTAGTTTATGGACCAGAAGGTCTAGGGTTCAAGTCCTACCTCCACCAAGCTGCTAATGCTGGGTCCTTGAACGAGGCACTTAACCCCCAATTGCTTTAGACTGCATCAGTTGTAAGTCGTTCTGGATAAGAAAATCTGCTCAGTGACTAAAATCTGAAAGTCATGGTTCAGAGGAAGCTCTCAATTAGACACATAATATTATGTATTAAATATCAGAATATAAAATCTGTTGAAGCACTTTCTAAAGCACTGTACTACATTAATTCACTTACAAATGTTTATTAAATGCTTTAACACAGTGCAGGAAACACCAGTTCCTCACATGGTCTCACACACTAACGTCTAGTGGCAGGTTATAGCATCCATTATACTTCCTAACATGCTTTTAGAGATTGGAATAAGCAGGACTACTCAGTGGAAATTCAGACAGACGCCAGGAGAACAAGTCAAACTCCACCCAGACAGATGACAGAGATGAAGTTACCAACCTGCTTGCTGAAACCGCGTGGCACCAGCACTACATACTGCAGCACATACCACACAAATTGCATGCAATCATACGTATTCTGTAAATAATTGTCTTGTAAAAAAAAACAACATCGAAAAGAACTAAAATATAAGATAATTCTTACTTGAGAGTGTTCTCACTCTGGCTTTAAAGTTTAATAGCGGAAGTCATGACACTAGGCAGATGAAAAGTAAATCATGTGATATATATTTTGGTAAAACGATTACCCACTGCGAGTGAAGTCGTAGGCCATCTGCCAAGTTGTTTGGCTCATTAGAGGAACTTCTCTAATTGAGGCCTGAGTTCACAACACGGCCTCTTTTGTTGATGACAGTGCCAGGTTTTATGATGACAGGAAGTCACGACTGCGTTACGCTTTTAATCTATGATTTATCTAATCTAACTTGAGGTTATCTATTTTCAGTTAGACTACACTCATGCACATATTAGAAGTATTGGTATATCACAGATATGCAGTTCTCACTTGACCATGAACTACTCACACGTAGTTCTCACTGATCCATGTAGTCAGTGCAAACTAAATCAATATTCATGAAAATAAATTAAAGTTAAAAACATATAAAGAAAATAATAAATAATATTATAATTAAAATACATAAAATTATACTTATGAAGTAAAATACACAGGCTAAACCTTTTTAATTTGGTCAGCTGTTTATGGCTGCAACGTTCTGAGTTCAAAGATTTGTATTTCTTTTTTAAGGCATAATTGTTAAGACTTTGGTCGTTAAAACAAACTGTATGTAAATTCATAATTTAGCTAAAGCCAAGGGATGCTTACAGTGCCAAAACCCCCAGTGTACAAATTATCCAATACGGTTTAGAAATGTAAAATATTTCAAGATTTTTTTTTTTACATTTTTAAATTTAAAGCTAAATGACATTATTAGACATATTAATAACTACATCATCACTAGTCTGCAGTTCTATTTTGGTAAATTGTGTCCCACACTGTTTAAACTCATCACAATAGGAATTATTTACAGTTCTACAAAAACACTGCCTAGAAAACATCACACCATAGCACGCTGAGGATGCAATCCTAATTCTCACAATAATGCCGAATAAAATAAGTCAAACAGTCTATAAATAAGTACTCATATATAAACCATACATGGAACTGCTGTATATTCATACTGAGTATTTTAAAGTAGGGCTTGGATTTTTCTATGAATATTCAAACCAACCCACATAAACTATTCACGTACACTGAGAGTCTGAAAGCCTTTTCTTCCTGCTGAAAATCAGGGTCCGCTACAATTTGGCCCAGTGTACAATTAAAGCCGGGGTCCCATCTGTCCCGACCTGTCTCTATTCGTTTGTGACTGCTCTCAACTGCGGCTTTCTAATCTTGAGAGGTTTCCCCCTCCTCTTTCTTTGAATGCAGAAGAGTGGCATGTGTGTGTATTTTTGTGTTGGTCAGGCACATTCTATGGATGCAGGAGTACTAGAGCAGCTCTTTGATTTCAGCTAGAGCCAGAAAGCTTGGGCGCTGAGAGGGGCTAAAGCTGAGTGAGCGAGAGCAGCATGGCGATGGAGAAGAATAAGTGAACCGTCTATCATATGAGTGTGGGCTTTCTACTACCGAGTGTGTTAACATGACAATGGCTTTCATCTCACCATAGACTTTTGGCCACACACACACACACACACACACACACACACACACACACACAGAAACACATACTCTCAGACACACACACACACACACAATAACCCCGACTGCAATGATGAGATCAGTCTTGAGATGTGCAGAACATGTGGTACATATTTATTATTATTGATTATTAATCAATGATTGGCATGAAATAATAATAATAATAACAATAATAATAATAATAAAAAAGAAGAAGAATCTCACGTGGCCCAGAATGTAGTACTCAAACTCATCAACGCATTGACACAGTTTTGAGTCCCGGTGGTGCCTTTGGGCTGGCTCTGGAGTCACAAGCAGACAAAACAATTTGTTTCTAAAGGAAGAGAGGTCAGTGACAGGTTCATTCCCCTGTTCTGTAACACTTACCCAGCTCTGTGATGGACAAATGTCCTGTCCAGGGCATACTTACAGCTGTGTCTTGTTTTCTTCAGAAACCCTGACCAGGAATATGTATGGCTCAAATATAATAGTAAAACATAACAACAACCACATAGTGGTCCAGAAAAACGGCACACATTTTGATACAATAATCATCAATGATTCATAACCATAAATCCATGAAAATGACTTACTAATCTTAAAAAGTATTTTTAATAACATTAAAAGAGCAAAGAATTAAGAATAGAGCCGGTTAAACATACATCTTTTATCTAGAGACCACCTATGAAGCTTGTTTCCCTCAACCATTTATTGTACTTTGTGCACTTAAAAAATCCCAGACGTCTAATTTTATTTACAGGAACTGTTCCTCTTTGTTGTGGAAACGGATGTGTTTTAATCATAGCTAAAAGTGGAAAATGACTATATTCAGATTCCATATAATATATTCAAAATGCTCGCATCTGTTCCTGTGAAGACCATCTGTTTCGAGTGGTCCCACATTATCGACTTAGATTCTGTAAAATGTGAAATTGAATGTGAGGAAGGCCCGGAGCTTACAAAGCCAAATGACTTTTTTTTATTGTGCTGTCTGCTTTGTGTCTGGCTCCCACCAGGTCCATGAATTTACCCTTGCTCTTTTTGCATATGTAAAGTTGGGGTGCCAGCCCTTTTAAACGCGAGAAGCCATTTTTCCTCCATTAACGAGTCGGGGACATCTTACAATAATGCATGGGAAAACATGTCCCTGTGCATTTGAATCCGATTCATTGGACAGCTTCTTCAAATTAATTCCAAGAGTCCTCTAGATTGCTTTACAGCTATGTCATATTCTCTTGAATGGCAAAGCACACTGATGCAAATGGAGGATGACAGTCACCCTAAAAACCCATTGCTCGATGTGACGGGCCAAAATGATGGGGGTCATAGCAAGTGTTATTACACCGGGCCGACACAATATCAGAGAAAAGCGCTTCACTGTGTTTTTATCCATAATTTAAATTGCAGGCTTATGCTCGAATCCATGCTGCTGGATGCAGGAATAAAGTCGTCTGGCACGCTTTGAGATATATATAATTATATTTTAGTCCGATGCAGAAATGCGACAAAAGCTGAACCGTACAGAGGCCTGAACTAAAGGCCACCGGGCTCTGAGCAAAAAGTCACCAAGACAGCTTTTTTTATAAACTATAATTCATCTCATCCTCTACAAATCAGCATCACGCACAAAGTCTAAATTTGGTGGATTGCCTAATGATCCGTAATGCATATAAAACCACACCGGTGCAAACGATTGCTTTAATCTTGTCTTAACCCTCATGAGTATTTGCATTCCAGTGCAAAAAACATTACACGCTTCCTGAAATACCTCAGGGATTAAATCACCATGTTCAATTCTGCAGCCATAAAAGTGATCATAAGCTAAGTGCTGAATGCAGATGAATGTTTTCGCTTCTAAAACACCTCTTTTCTATTCACTCAGAAAGGTAATTCTGATTACTACTATAAAATTGTAGCAAAGTAACAAAACAGGAAACTAAATAATGACAGCATTCAAAGAAATAGCGTTTTAAAGCTTTAGTTTTCACACGTGATTAATGAGGTTTCCACTATTTCCTGATCTTTATTGTCCTGATTTTTTACTCAAAACAGTAATTAACTTTATACTTCATGATTCTTCCGACACGTAAAGATATAATAACGATGGTCATCATCTGCTATCACTTATTATTTATTTCTATTGTTAACTGTGGTACAAGCTATTTATGGTTATAAGCCTTGCCACTGCCTTGACAATTTATTTCTGTATACCAGTCACCAAAAAATTACCACTTGGCCCTCGGGTTTGTGCAGCACTTTAATACCTAATCTAGCACCACTACTGAGACCTGGATTTGGGCCCCTGTGATGTCTTCAGGCCAGGTAAGGTGACACATAAAGTCATGATTTGTTGTGTCTGGTGGAGGGGAGGCCTGAAATGGACTGCTGTCCCATACTGGGAAAGCCTATGCTCCCTGTGTTTACCCCGGATGAGTGCTCCCTGTAAATCCCTATTTAATCTCACTGGTTCACCTTGCTTGGTATGGGTTGGACTCCCTTTTGCCTTCAGTTTTTGTGATCAAATCCCAAAGCTGATCTACATGATTGTGGAGGCCATTAGAGTGCAGTGAACATTGTCATTTTGAAATGATTTAAGCCTGTGACGGTGTGTTATTCGGTTGGGAGCAGCCTTCAGAAGATGGTACACTGTGGTCGTAAAGTAATGAACATGGTCAGCAACAATACTAACATAGGCTGTGGCTAAGGGCCCCAAATGATGGATCCATGCTTCCATGTTGTTTTGGCCAAATTCTCAAACAGGAAGGCAATACCACCCGAGTCTCATCTCACCTGGCAAGTTTTTCCAATGCTCTGTTGTCCAATTTTGGAAAGCCTCAGGTGCCTGTCTTATATAACAGGAGTGGCACCCTCCTGTTGCTGTAGCCTAGCTGCTTCAATGTTCTACATGTTTTGCATTCAAAGAAGCTCTTCTGCCTACCTTGGCTGTAACGAGTGGTTTCTTTCTAACAGCTTAAACCAATCTGGTCTTTATCCTCTGATAGTTGGCTTTAACAAGCCAGATAACTGGACTTTTTCACCCAGAGAACTACCCTCACATGTTCTCTTGTCCGAACCCTTCTCTGTAAACCCTAAAGATGGCTGTAAAAATGGATGAAAACCCCAGAAGATCAACAGTTTCTCAAACACTGAGACCAGCACATCTAAAACTACCAACTATGCCAAAAATCACTTTTTAGAGAAACATGAACACTAGTGATGCATCACTACTACTGAAGCTACTGAAGACTGAAATGGCAAAAACCATTTACTTTCCTGATCCAATTTTCCCACTTTCCACAACAACAGTATAACATTGTACCACTGAAATACATTAACCTCGTCTGACATTGTATTTAAAAATCCCGGTATACCCCAGTTAAACAAGTTTTTTCCATCAATATTCAACACACATAGTAATTACAGTATCTAGGAAGCAAAGACAATGACACTTGGGGTAAGAAGACACTTCTGTTACTGACATATCATCGCCTGAATAGAGTTTATGATTTACCAGTGTCGCACATAAGCGTATCATAAGAAAGCATGGGAGCAGAAGAGCAGAAGCGATCCTGTTCACACAGCTGTGTAAACAGCAGTTTGCATCTGTACTCAGCTGGTTGTGTCTATAATAAGATACAGTATCACATGTGCTCTCTCAGACGTGCAAGACGCAAAGCAAAACTCATTTCTCTCAAGATGAAAGGAAACAATTAGAGAAAGACAATAAGGCGCTCTTAAACGTTCTGTCTCCCTCTTAGACTGATGCCTTTCAGTCATTTAGAAGAGACGACACAGTGTCTGCAGATGGGGAAAATCAAATATCCTTCTTATGCTTCCTTTACAAGCCAATGCCTTAAAAATGGTTTCCAGAATCAATAACTACAGGGGCAATGGAACGCCTGTACGAGTCTGTCACTTCCACACAGAAAGAGAGACGATGACACAGACGTGCAACAGCCATGAAACTGAATGCTTTTGCTCATTGTCAGTATCCTGTCTCTGACATCCAGCATCTGTCTTTGCTACAGCACATCATCTATCTCCACATTTCCTACCCAGTGAAGAATTTATATACTGCTAAAACATATCGACTCAGTCAGCCTGCCAGGATCTGGAGCTTGATTTAACAAAGTGCCTCCGTGTAACCGCTCATGCGACGTGTTGCAAGTTTGAACAAACCACAATTCCTAACTTGTGTAAAAAGTTGCAAACAATTAAGGTAAGGAACTCTAATCAAAGATCAAGACTTGCTTTATGAAACCCGACAAATTGTATTTCTTTGTTGTATATCTAAATCAACTATTAATACAAAATCATATTTTTATTTAAATAAACTTTCTAAAATTTCTCTAAGCTAAAATTGGGACATTTGGGTGATGGGGGATGAAGATCATCCTCCACCGCTTCAACAATAGCACTCATTGCCCTGACAGGAAAAGGTGGGTTTAAAACAAAAGAGAAAGATTTATTTAGCACTGCAGAACTATGAATATAAAAACATCATAGCCGAAAATATGTTTAATAATGCTGAATATCTCATTTCAAAATCACAGCCTTTCATATCTATAAGGCATTCATAAACACTGTTCCCTCAGCACTTTGTGGTTCATCTTGAGCCTGAGTCGCTACTTTACCGACATGACAAGTTTTTATCTGTGGTTTTGTGTTCGCTGTTTGCAAAAGTTTCATTATAGACTGAATTCATTCAAGCCCTACGATGTTACCCAAACGTTCTGCAAGTTCTACCGCTAAAATCATAGAAATACTTACATAAATAAAGTGTCCCTACTATATATAATATATATTACAATGGAGGCTTCTTGTCTGCATGTAAGAAAATCAGTGAGAAGAAGATGCTAGCATGAATCACCAGGACAAGGAAGCAGACTGAAGAAGCTGAGAGTGAAAGCCAGTGAGATAAAGGGAGGAGACAGACCGTCAATATGGAGGAGTGGCAGAGCAAAACGCTGTTAGATAGCTGATATCAGGTGAGCCAGCAGCCTGCGTTTGCAGCTCCAATAAAATCGGTCAAGGCGGTTCTGCTGCTCGGCACACTTCCTGTCCCTTCAGTCCATCTGAATACACCCCGAACTTAACGCAGCGATGTGAGGAGTCACGATAAGTCCACCCGGCACGACTGGGCCACGCTGATAAGATGCCCAATTCATTGCTGGGAAGTTCCATTGAGGCAGAAATGGCACAGGGTTCTGGAATTAGGGAAAAGCGGGCCGTCATCTAAAAGGGAATTTAATTCGACATCATCTTGCAAAGGAAAAAAAAAAGAAGTTCAACCTGAGTGCCAGATGCACGGATGGTACAGAACAAATGTCAGCGAGCTGTGTGTGATTTGGCCCAGCCTTTTCTGACAGCTGCCTACCTGTTGACATTCTCCATGCTGCCCCGAGGGCTGTCCATTCTCCCTCGCCATCTGTGGATCTGCACTAAGTCAAAACGTGCCAGGCTGAGGGCATTAGCATTTCACTCTTCCTCCTCACATATCTCGGTCCCTGCCTTCACCTCACTGGTATTCAGTGGACGCCCTGCTGGGCCTCTGGCATCTCATGAGTTGGCTGCCATCTCTCGTCCAGCTCGCACAGCTTTACCTGTTCAAATGCCGTGCTCATCCCGTATGATACACTTCAGAAATGAATGATAATCAAAAGCCTTGATGCCGGAAGGCACATGCACGGGAATCTAAGTGATTTATCAGGCTAATCGACCAGTTCAACCGAGCGCATCTACTGAACTACGTACCCCACCTCTACAGAGGTGCTGTCTTTCGGTTATGAGCTGTGTTTGAAGTTTAATTGAGATTGAGGTGGTGCAGCGGTTAATATACTGGACTGTTTACCAGAAACACCACAAGGTCTTTAACCCGCATATATTATATGTACGTGTAAATCGTACAATAATAAACATTTAATATGTTACATAGCACGTCCCGTCTTGTAACATAGGGCATGTTAGTTTAATCGGATCAGCCGGTTATTAGGACCAAAACCATTGTGTCCCAATGTGGTCCCATTAACC
>JAUZSV010427597.1:0-10426 GCA_034780495.1 Parotocinclus cesarpintoi | reverse complement strand
AATGACATGGTGTATGTGTAAAAATTGCATTTATTGAACAGCACAACATAGTACACTAACAAAAACATACACTGTCATTTTTTGAGTGTCATAGTGATAGACTAAGTAAAAAAAAAGAATAATAAAAAAAAAGAAAAGGCTCCTCTTCAGCCAATTGCGATACAGAGAAACCTGGAATGGAACAGAGTGGCAATTCAAATCAAAATGCACTGTACAAGTATTATGTTTGAGGCAGTCGAAAATATCCAAAGCGACTTACAACTCACAGTCTTATAATTCAAGCAATCGTGGGTTAAGGGCCTTGTTTAAGGACCCAACTGTGACAGCTTGGCAGAGATGGGATTTGAACCCCAGGACCTTCATGTCCAGAGTCCAGTGCCTTAACCGCTAGGCTACCACAGACCCACCGAGAACCAACAGAGAACATGGAAGATGTATGGTCTTGCTTGACCTCCCCACATGTCAGGCAGAGGTGGCAGGAGTACGGAAGTTCTTTATTTAAGTTTGTTTATTTGTTTGTTTGGTTTCTTTAACGTCGCTATCGGCATCATCTCAGCAACACACAAGGTCACATCAACACACAAGTTCATCTCAACACTATATATACTATATATATGCACACACAGGTCAATGCCAGTTTAGAGTAATTAATTAACCACGCAAGTCTTTGAACTGTGTAAGGAAACAGGAGTACCTGGAGTAAACCCACACAGACACAGAGATGACATGCTTCGCATAGAAAGGACCCAGGCCGCTTCACCCTGGGATTGAACCCCAGACCTTCTTGCTGTGAGGCTACCCACCGAGCCACCGTGCTGCTCTTTATTTAAGTAAAAGTATTACTAAAATGATAATAAATAAAGAAATAAATAGATACTCAGGTAAACTTAAAGTAAAAAAAAGGCAAAATATCCTTATAAAAAGCATTTTTTGTAACTGAATTTCTGAAACGGGCCTTTTATGGAGGGTAGGAGGTACAGATCCATGACACTAAGAGTTCATGATGGTCTGTACTGCAACAATCATCTGCAGAAATCATATAAATGATACTATTATTATTATTATGATTATTATTATTACTATTATGATTATTATTATTATTATATAATATTTATCTAACCACAGTAATACAAATATAAAAAAAACATTATCACACAAAACACAGCATAAACAGACTATAAAGAACCATTATCAGACAGGAGGTGCCAAAATAAACAAAATGCTTAAGATTTTTCCATAAACTCACAAATCGCCTCAGAAAAAAGGACACGATAACTTTCCTTGTGTAATAATTGTTGTTTACATACAAATATGTATTCTGATTTTTGGTTAATAAATGATCATTCAAGTGGCTTATCTGTTTGTAATTGTTTGTAAATTAGAAAAAGCTTCATTTGCTTAAACTAATAAAACTATCAAAATGAACTGTTGTCATTTGCTTGGAATATTATTCAACCAGTTATTCATACTTTTTTTTCATACTTTAATTTATTTCTCAGGAAACCGGCTACAAACACAAGGCACCAAGTGCCACTTGTGAATGAAACAGAATTCTGACTGAAACAGTGATGTAGAAATAAGAAAATGTATGAAGGAGTCTCGTGCAGTGCATGATACTTTGACAGAAATGAACACCACTCTTAGAGAAATATGCAAAGAAATCAAAAGTACAAAACAGTCAAATAAAAATGTGTAATGCACTTGCTCAGGGTGGTGTGTGTTTGTGTTCCGCTCGAGTAGAGGACGCGTCGTTTTATTAACGTTCAGTTTTCTCTGAGTAACAGGCTGTATTAGGAAACAGTGCTTGCTGAGTGTAATTTCTTTTAGAATTATTAGGAGGTTCTGTGAGTTTAATCAGGTCAAAGGAATTAGAAAATCTTATAGCCATATGGTGTGTGGGTGTAATACAGGTGCTCTGGTTGTTTATTATTGAGTCCAAACTTTTTACTTAACACTGTACCTTGACCAACAGGATCAACACTGCATTTAAAGTACATAGAATTATAACCAAAACACTACTTATAATGTACCTTTTAAACACCTAAAGCCTTTCCACACATGCCCGTTTATTTAAGAATGCACCCGTCATTGAAGGAGGAAGGGGTTCTGTGTCAAGTCCCAGGTAGATTTACTTTGACCTTGTGTCATTCCAAGGCAATTACCAGGAGGGGTCATGACTGAGGAGCAAAAGCTGGTACTTTACCAGAACACCCTTGATGTGATTGATTTACAATTTGTATTTATTATACTATATATTTTCAAGAACTCTATGTAGTTAAAAGAGCAAAATGGTGGATCCATGGTTAAAGCTTTTTCCATTGCTTTTACATACTATTTTTACATTCATTTCCATCTCAAGCTCCAACAGCAACAGCTGTTTATTTCTTAAGCCAAAAGTTAACAAATGCTAATAACAAAGTAACAAATTGCTAAGTAACAAATCCTAACACAGTTAATGGTCAGACAGTTGTTTGTGTTTGAGTTCCAGTGGTCCGATACTGTTACTCTGTTAAAATTTTGGTGAACTCTGTAGCTGTACATTGCAGCTAGGTGTTACTTGTTTGAATGAGTGATGCTCAATAACGTACACTTAGACTTAGACTTTTATTGTCACGTGAATTGTTATACATGTTCTATATATATGTACAACATACAGTGAAATTCTTTGTGCAAAAAACTCCAGGGTGTGTTATAACATTGGGGGTTTAACAACCATGGTGTGTTCCTGCCTTATGATCTATCTATCTATCTGTCTGTCTGTCTGTCTGTCTGTCTGTCTCTGTCTGTCTGTCTCTCTCTCTGTCTCTGTCTGTCTATCTATCTATCTGTCTGTCTATCTATCTATCTATTTGTCTTTCTTTCTGTCTGTCTCTGTCTGTCTATCTATCTGTCTGTCTGTCTCTGTCTGTCTATCTATCCATCTGTCTGTCTGTCTTTATGTCTCTGTCTATCTATCTATCTGTCTGTCTGTCTCTGTCTGTCTATCTCTCTATCTGTTTGTATGTCTGTCTATCTATCTGTTTGTCTGTCTGTCTGTCTATCCGTCCGTCTGTCTCTGTCTGTCTCTGTCTGTCTATCTATCTGTCTGTCTGTCTGTCTGTCTGTCTGTCTGTCTATCTATCTATATGTCTGTCTGTCTGTCTGTCTGTCTGCACTATCTATCTATCTATCTATCTATCTATATGTTTATCTATCTATCTAGCTAGCTAGCTAGCTAGCTAGCTACAAACTGGATTCCAAAAAAGTTGGGACACTAAACAAATTTTGTTTATTCTGTTATTTCCTTGACAGTGGCATTCCGGCTTGAGGTTCAGTGACATTTAAGGGTCCGGAGATCACGAGCATCCAGTAGAGTTTTACGGCCTTGACCCTTACACACAGCGATTGTTCCAGATTCTCTGAATCTTTTGATGATGTTATACACGGTTGATGATGATAACTTAAAAGTGCTATTTTACACTGGGTAACACCATTCTGGTATTGCTGCACTATCTTTCTGTGCAACAATGGTGGAACTGGTGATCCTCTTACCATCTTGGGTTCTGATAGACACTGCCACTCTGAGAAGCTCTTTTTATACCCAGTCATGTTGTCAATTGAGCTAATTAGTGTTAATTGGTCTTCCAGCTGTTCGTTATATGCTCAATTTTATTTTTCCAGCCATTTATTACTACTTGTCCCAACTGTTTTGGGATTTGTTGACACTGTGAAATTTTTAAGCAACATATTTTTCCTATAAAATGTTACATTTACTCAGATTAAACTTTTTATTTGTCATCTATGTTCTATTACGAATAAAATATTGACATTTGCCATCTCTACATCATTGCATTCAGTTTTTATTCGCAATTTGTTTAGTGTCCCAACTTATTTGGAATTCGCTTTGTACATATAATTTGAAGAAACTACCTGCTGAAAAATTCAAAACATTTTGTTTATGTCTTTGTGACTGATGACATATTTTGATTCACAGTCCTTCAGGAAGATCTCACCATGATCCAGTTGAATTGAATTGAATTGAATTGAAATGAATACATGACATGGCAAGTTATTCTGCTAAAAGTAGCTAAAGATGCTACACTATGGTTTAAAAAGGAGGAACTGTAGCATTTAAACGATGCACAATTGTTATTAAGTGTGCCAAGAAAATCTTCCCACACCATTACATGACCAGCAGCAGCCTGAACCGCTGAAGGTACGATGGATCCATGCTTCATGATGTTTACACCAAATTCTGACCCTACCATCTGAATGTTGCAGCAGAAATCGAGACTCATCAGACCAGCCAACATTGTTCCAATCTTGTATTGACCAATTTTGGGAGCCGGTACAAACTGTAACCTCGGTTGGGCGTTAAAAGGATAAGCACCCAGTGTGGTTTTCTGCTGTTGTAGCCCATCTGCTACAAAATTTGATTTGTTGTGAAATCATAAGTGGTCTTTTACAAACTTCTTTTATAATTAATGCTTAATTGAGTTACTGTTGAATATCTGTCAATATAGAGCAGCATAAAAATGACTGAAAAACACTGATGTGCTGCAGAAAGGACTTTTATTATTTAAGAAATACAATAAATATTACAATACACTACATGGATTGATGATTATGAGTTGTTATTTGTCTAAATATGATGTCCAAGATCAAGTCCTCATGTTTCTCATTGTTGGATGGTGGCATAAACATTGTGCAGGGTGGAGCAGATCACTGGTTATACTCCTCATCCACCTGCTGTAAAGCATAAACCCTTCCCTAAAGAGAGCAGAACACAGAGTCTGAATAAACATCATCTCTTCCAGACTGAGACAGACCTGAGATCAGTCTCAGCAGTGCTGCACATTACAGCATCGTACCAGTCTCTCCATGTAAGGAACATGGGTTTGAATGGTGTGCCAATCTGCTGCTGGAATTCCGGAAAACGATTTCAGACCGGAGCTTTGAGAGTCACGGGTCTCCATGAAAAACGGCTTCATCCATTTCACACAGCGTTTAAGATCACGCCACTTTAGTCCTGAGAAATAGACAAACACACACATGAATTCATCCTGTTCTAACACAATCTGGAACAGTTATATCACTATTGTCATGCCATACAATGACATAGATTTATTGGTACTTCCAGATCACGCCTAGTTCTGGTGTGTTTGTAACATATTACGATTTCTACACTCGTTAAGAGCTGGTAGATAAACTGTATGTAAGTGTGAGGTCGCTTCTTACCTGAGACTTTCACGGCAAGCTCTCGTGATGTGAAATGGAAGAGAGCCGCCGCTGCCAGCAGACTGTTGGAGAATTTCAGACTTTTTACATCCAAGCTGCACAAATCCAACAGCTACAACAGGAACAAAAACAAATACATTAATGAGTCTAAAGTCATTATTAACATGCAGACAGGAAATGATTCAATCTGTAGTTAAAAGCACTTTAGGTGGAATATGCATTGTACAAATGGAAGGCAGAGATTGCATGAGGCTTAAAGCACTTTCTGTATCATAACAGTACAATCCCAGTGAAACCAGTTTGAGGAATCAGAGGGTGAATGACCTCAGCAATCTGAACGAATGTTTCCTGTGGAAAATGGAGCTTGAGAAGGTCACTGGACTCCTCCAGATGGACCATTTGCATGTAGAGATTTAACCAGAAGACTGGAGTTACTGGATTCAACTTCCAGTCCAGTTTCTGAACACCAGAAATCACAGTTATAATCAACTTGATTTTTTCAGAATAATAGATATTGCAACAAAATGCTGCTCGGTCAATAAAAACTCCATAATCAAGAGGATTGGGTCAAAATTCTCATAAAAAAATCCCATCAGCATAAACATTGAAGCTGCCCTTAAATAATGATTATGTGAGTGTAAAAGCAATTCCTTATTATCACAACCTAAGTTAAGCACAATAAACTAAGGACACTTAAAAACTAAGTAACCAACTAAATATGAGCTGTGTGTTTAAAGCTTTTACCTTCAGGATATAGGCTTCCATTTGGATGATTTTCTCAGCTGTACATGATCCACCAGTGATATTTGCTAACTGGAAGGCTGCAGGATAATGAACATCCTGCCATAATAAAAATATGGTACATTATATCAAATTATATGCAGCTCAGTGCCAGCAAATAAAAACATAAAAACCATAATCAATAGTGTAAAAAATAATTTACAACAAATATTTATTTTGATATTAGCTACAATAATTGTTATTAGATATTTTAATTGAATTACAGCTAATTAGAAAGGTCACAGACACACCTCTATCTTAGCAGCGATCAAAAGAGAGGAGAGGCCAATGAGCTGCAGTTCGTATGGCAAAATGTTCTCCTCTATGGCCACGAATCGATCAAAATAGTCCTGAGCCAAATAAAACGTCTCCCTGTGAAGCTGAAATGCCTCACACAACTAAAAGAGAAAATCAGTTTAAGATTAAAGGACTCGATTAAAAAGTGTTCATGAAAACAACATTAACCCTGAAAACCTGTGCTCACCCTCAGGAGATAATCCAGCAGGAAGGATCTCATTTCTGGCTGGAGGTTCGGGTGCCTCTCCATCAGGTGGGCATTACGCTGAAAAAGCTGGTCTTTTTTCACCAGGTTGTTCCACATATCCTCTTTACTCCCCCACCTGCAGAGAGTTCAATATCACAGGCACAATAAAGAATAATGGTAATTGTTTATAATGTGTGATTGATAAAAATGCTTGATTAAAAAAGTTCTAATAGACTCACCAGAGGTCAGGCAGAGGAGATGGTCTTGTGAATCCAATGCTGCTGATTCCAAATGGAGAATCAGCCTGATCTGAAGAGCGGCTCGGTCTGCTTTGGTTATAGCAGGGTGAAGCCTGATACTGGAATGCATGAAGAGAAACCAGAGACAGGAGAGTAATAATAAGTTCAATAATTGGTCAAAACAAAAACCAAAAAAAGAAGCTCTGTCCTCCATCATCAAACTGACAGAACTCAATGTAAACCACAGCTACAATAGTATAAAGCACTTTCTATTCAGGTGCAGGATTCTCTTCAGAGAGTACAGAGACCCGTCCGGTCTCAAAAAGTTTACTAAAGCTTCACATCAGTTTGATAAACACATTGTAGTGTCTAAAGAAAATCAGCACACCTGTGACAGACGTTGCTTCTTTTTGGACTTTTTCACAAGTTCCTTATCTGAATCTTGTACAGGCTGAGGATTAAAAATAAATGGCTGTTAAAAAGATTAATAATACCCTATATTAACAGTAAATCCAGACACAACACACAGTGCACTCACAGTAGCAACGTCTGCCTTCCTTTTCCTGCTGCGTCCTTTGCTGGACTTTGGGACACCACCTTTAGAGCTGGTGGATGTCTTGGTTAGCCTGAAATAAAATCAGTAGTTGGTCATGGATGCATTAGAATAAACATTAAAGAGCACTTTTTATAAGAGAAATCTTCCTAGCTTCACTTTGACATAACTGGCAGTGTAAGCTTAAATGTACCATGAATGTTGGAATATATATTGATATGTAGTTTATTTACTATGTAAATAAAATTGATTGTAGGCACTAGTTTATGTTCTTATAAGTTTATTTGTACCTTATTGTTTCTAAGGGATCAGCAATAAAAACATTTAATTATTAGAATATAAAATGCTGAAGTTTTACATTTAATATGGAATATGTATAATATTGTGCATATAGGCTAAAGATTGGATGTCAGTTGTTTAAAGCAGTGGTTATAAAACCATTAATTTGTTTAGATCTGTATTGTTAATAATAATAATAATAATAATAATAATAATAATAATAATAATAATAATATAGTTTTAAATTTGGAAGATGTAACATACAGTAAATAAAGAGTTCAGGTGAGTATCATGTTAAATTGATTGTAATAATAATACTTTAAAGGTTATTAGAGGCAGTTAATAGATTATTAGGAATAAAATGACTTTATTATGATAAGGTTAGATAGCGGGAAGTTTAATATAAATTAATATTATTGGTTTTTAGACTCTGTACTGCAGTAACGGTACCGTAAGACCGTATAACTCGGTGTTTATCAGGATTTTAAGAACATTATGAAACAGAGGATAATAATACCGTTTATTATTATAAGTTTATGTTTAAACATTTGTTTATTTCGTTCTTTAACATGAAGATACGACTTGTGTATTTTTCGGAAAACTGAGCCGTAATGGCTAAATAACAAACTTAAAAAAAAATCCCACATTAAAGCAGAAAAGCTTCGTTTGTTTATGTACCTGATCATCATTAATCAGGTTTGAGTCTGAAAAAGACGATTTAATATTCAGTAGAACTGATATAAAGATAAAACTGAAGAGCGATGTAAACACAGCTAAACATATGCTAGGTCTGAAAACGGTTGCCAAGGTACCAGATATTTAGCGGACAGGATGTGACGTCACCACCTCGGTTCCTGTTAAACCTACAGCGGATTGCGGATAATATTTGTTCTTTTGTATTTATTTGTATTTTGATTGTTAACAAATTATACATTGGATATAATATCACATATTTAAATATTATTTATTATACTCTACATTAATTTAAAGTAATACTTAACTAATTTGGGTAAGGTGATATAATTTTGATATTGTGCTTCTGCGACTTCATTATTTCTGTAATAAAATATCAACTCGGTCATTAAAATCTGCTGTTAATCTGGTTAATGTTAAATTTGAATTTATTTATAAAGCACTTACAGTACAGCATTACATCAAAGCATCTCTGCTAGCATTTAGACCCATAATCCAAATGTGTAACAATATGGTAAAAATGGCAAGGCAAAACTCCCGAAGCATAATAATAATAATAATAATAATAATAATAATAATAATAATAATACATTTTATTTATAGTACACTTTACATTTCCATGAAATCTCAAAGTGCTAGAAACATGATGAGAATGAAACCTTGGGAGGCCAAGAAAGTCAGAAAGGTAAATGAATCTCATTTTGAAGCTGAGATGTTATAAACTGTATTTTAAAGGAGTTTCTCCGTTGTCCGCAATGTTTACGTTTAAAAAAAATAAAATATATATATATATATAAATAATATATATTTTATATATTATATATATATTATACACACATATATATATATATAATAAGGTAGTAGAATTATATATATATATATAAAATTCTACTACCTTATTGTATATATTAAATGTGCTTATCTTTTACAGTCGTTAGATTTAACTAAATACATTTCACAGTTATTGGCAATCATGACTAAGTATCAAGTAATTTGTGACTTTATCTCTAATTAAATTGAACTTTTAAATGTAATTTTTAAATTTACAAATCAAGGAAACTCAGAACCTTCTTAACCCAGAATATCATCTTTAACTACAAACCGGATTCCAAAAAAGTTGGGACACTAAACACGTTGTGAATAAAAACTGAATGCAATGATGTGGAGATGCCAACATCAGAATCAGAATCAGAATCAGAATCCGACTTTATTGCCATTGTCAGTGAACAGGATTCACGGACTAGGAATGTGTTTCGGCATAAAGGTGCACATAAAACAATAAGATAGCAAATACAAAATAAATCTCTATGTACAAAGCAAAAAATAAAAATGAAATAAGATAAATACTATATAAGGTGCAACAGAGCTACTTGAGATTGTAATTAAAATGCAGTGAGCTTTTCAGAGAGAATGATCCCTCATCAGCTCCAGATGTAATCACCAGTTATCGGAACCAGTGAAAAAGAGTACTTACCCCACTCTAAAAACTCGGTGATGTGCTTTTCTCGTTTCAGGGGAGAATTGGTGCACTCGTTGAATAAACAGATGAGAATATCCAGCAGCGTCTCCACGCTCAAACAGCTCGAGGTCTTCTGATGCCCATCCAGGAGCAGCTGCTCCAACTTCTTCAGACGCACCTTGACAGACATCTTTCTATTTTCTACCTATCTATGTATTACTTTATTAGCGCGTCTCCTTGTCGGAAACACAACCACTTCGTGAGGCTGAAGAACGGGATTAAGGGGCAGTCAGACCCGCGCCCGTCTCAATCTCAACACGATACAAATGAATCCGGCCGAGGTGGAGCACTGAAGTCCAGACTCCAACTTGCTAGCTAGCCATGCAGCTAGCTAGCTAGCAAAACATGCCTAACATTGCGGGTCAGATCGTTAAACGAGGCTCTAATCGGCTACGGGTGCGATTTCCATCACCCTTCACTCTCCAGGCCCGGCGACTCCCATCCGCTTGGCTAAAAGCTAACGTTAATCCCGGTAAATCAAAGCTACTTCGGTCTCTGAACGAAACGAGGATGTGAGCCGTTTATTCCGTCGAACCTCAAGCCAAGCGCTCGTCCATTCTCCAACAGGAATGTCCCGAATAATTGTATCACTCATAAACAGCTCCAACAAAGAGGACTTTGCGGTTTTAGGAGAGGAATGTCCGCGTTAGCCGGTGTGTTTG